>JAECUM010034572.1:0-32787 GCA_016617855.1 Megalonaias nervosa
TATATATATATATATATATATATATATATATATAGAGAGAGAGAGAGAGAGAGAGAGAGAGAGAGAGAGAGAGAGAGAGAGAGAGAGAATGACATTGATACTCTTAAATGAGACAGTATTCTATTTATAGATGATAATCTTAGAGAGTATGCAAGAGTATAGATTATGCAAGCAATATAATAGTCTACATGCATTACTGGGCGTTGAATTTGTTTGCTACAGGTTCAAAAAATATGTGTACAACATGATGCGACTTGAATCAGAAATGTCAGTGTCACTTGATTGCATTTGTCAATGTTTCGCAAGTCACCAAGTCTTTCTTATAACACAGAAAGTCTTCGTTAAAACGCACCAAGTCTTCGTTATAACACAGAAAGTCTTCAAGATTTATACTCGTTAAACCGTTTTGTCAAAGATTTAAAAGCAGTACCACACGGTCCCTAGTACAATTAGGAAACGGAAAGGGGAGATAATGGTGGATCACGGGCAAGTCAGGTAGGGCCTACACCACAGAATGAGACAGAAGAAGAGAGCTCGTTCAAAAAAAAAAATGCTGTGCTTATCTTTCGAATGCACATGACCTTTTACGCGATGTTTAATCAGTGTCGAGGTTTTACTTTTCATTTAAAATTAGTTATTAATTCAGTGGTTCTCCAACATTTGCCAGGTGACATTTTTTTATTCCAATACACAGACTGCAGACTATTTTTGTAATTATATTTAGCTTTTAGCTTGATTTATTTTATATCTATCCCATCAGTGACTGCTATTTTTACATCATGCAATATTATACATTATGATTCTCCTTCGCATAAGTCGACGGTATCGCCATGCATCCAAAGTTTGCCGAAAGTGCAAAAATTCTCAAAATTGTTTCGAACGTGCTTTAATTAAACATTTAAAATATCATCACTGTTACCAATATCATCGTCGCTTAAAGCATAGTCTCCTTCTTTCATTTACATAACCACGCCACTTTTACTTGAGATATGTCCCCTCTGTTACGACATAATAAGGAGAGGGTTTTAATGTTATCGAATTCGATATCTCTGTTACATCTCTGCTACTGACATTTTCATTCGATTTCGTTTTTCAGTCATGATATCGAAACATGCATCAAATCCAGCTGAAAAACACCCAACTAAGTCTGGTATGTAGTACACGTATATATAGTCAGAGTTTGTGTGAAGAGACATTGACAGCAGGAGTTTGAATTTAAATGCATATCAAGTTGTGGTAACGATTAATTCACATGGAATTTAAATATTTACCTACTTCCATACTACGCTCGGTACAAACAATACAGCATGTTATCAATAGTTACGCAAGTTAGCAATGCACTGGGGATGCTAGGCAATAGAACTTTGATCGTGGCTGTACCTTACAGCACTTCGGTGTTGGCTGTACCCTATAGCACTTTGATTATGGCTGTACCCAATAGATCTTTGATCTTGGCTATACAATCATGAATTTATATAACAATTACTGTATTTGTTTTGTTGTTTAATTACATTTGCAGATATGTAAACACGTCTATCATAAGTACGAGTGTGTTTAGTTTTACATTTGCAAATACGTTAAAAAGTTCATCGAAAATGAAATCTCCTTTATAGTTCATTTCTCTTCAATATAAAGTATACATATCCACAGAAGACAAGAAAGAAATTTATAGACATGCATCACTGAACTCTGAAATTTATAGACATGCATCACTGAACTCTGAAATTTATATGCAAGCATCACTGAACTCTGAAATTTATAGACATGCATCACTGAACTCTGAATAAGAACCTTCATAATAATAAAACAACATCAAATTACAGAGCAGGTCCAGTAAGATATTTGCGGACATAAATTTGAGGTCACAGTAATAATCTTACATTACTCAAATAACACTTTTTGAAGCAACAAGGAATTCTACAGGCAACGAAATAGTTACCGGATTAATTTGTCAAGTATTTCAAATCACTACGACAATGCTGACTTGATGACGACTACACTGAAGAAACAAAACAACAAAAACAGACATAAAACGCAAGGGACGCAACTCTCCATGTATTACGTCATCAAATTCCGAAATCGTTTTCATCTCGTCTGCACCACCACCCCTCCAGTTATCAGCTAGTACATTTACATCAAGGTCAAAAAGTACATTTGGTGGATGTAACTGTCGTAAGTGTGCTGCTTATAACTCAACATAGTTTTTAATTGAATTTTAAAATTATTGAATCAAGTTCATTTTTGACCATGTGGTCAAAACGAACTTGATTCAATAATTTTAACTCCTATCATAAACCCCCCAAACCCCCTACCCCCACCCCCCAAAAAACAACAACACAACAGTGTATTTGAAATTAGTATTTTTGTTCATTAAAGAACATGCAGACTTTGTTGTACATATGGATTTTTCTGGTCAGTATATCAAGCCTAAAGTTTTAATGGTTAGGTAAATGATAAGAGTTTGACTTTGCAAAACGAGCGATTTAAAGTGTTGCTTATATTTAATATAAGTAAATGCATGTTTAAAAAGTAGAGAGTTGTGCATCTGAATCATTAAGCTTGCTTTATAATTTTGGAGCGATGAGAAAAAGGAGAATATAGAGCATCTCTACCAAAGAATTTTACAAGATATCTAAAGTAATTTGACAAAGAGTAAAGTTGGAGAATTTAGAACTACCCCGCTGATTTGAATATTGATTGATAGGAAATCATTTGTCAATACTAGTGTTCACATCTCTCCAACGGATCTGAAGGTCATTGCTTCATATCCTAAGTTAGAATTGTATTTTCCCATCCGTGTTTGGTCACTGAGACGTACCAACGCCTCGAGAACATTAAGAACAAACTTAGTTCTTTCAGTAGCGAGGCACCTTTCTCAAAATAAACAGGTTAGTAAGAACCACGTATTCATCCACACGTAATTTCAACATAATGACTACATAGTTTGCCTTGCTGCTTTAATAATTTCAAAAGAGAAAGAACTGCATTACACCTTTCAAAGATGATGCGATGGCATGGATATCATCCACAATGGTCACCCGTCAAATAGCAAGGCAAATCATAGAAAGCGATCCAAAAGCGATCAATATCATGACCAGAATTAGCTCAGTTATAAGTTGAACAGTGAGTGGATGGTGAAACTATTAAAAACAAAGCCTAAAGGAAAGAAACTGAAGAGAAAACAAGACGCCGGTTTTCAAACGTTTTGAAAGTGTATGTCGGTGCGTTCGACCTGCAGTGTCAGCTTTCAAGGAATTCATTAAAAGCAGTTTTATTTCGCACTGAACTACCTTTCGACCTCTGGCTTGATTATTTTGAGTACTGACTAGGTTATCTAAAGTACAAATGAATTACTAGTGATCTGACTTGGTTATCTGAGTACTGGCAAGGACCAATCAACAGGAGAAATTAATTATTGTGGGGTTGGCTTGATTATCTTGAGTACTTAAGAGGGTCAATCTAAAGGAGAAAAATTAATATGAATGTGTCTTTATTAGTTGAGTACTGAAGAGGGGCAATCTACAGTAGAAATTAATAACTATGGCTCTGGTTTGATTATCATGAGTACTGAAGTGGGACAATCTAAAGTAGAAATGAATAACAATGGGGTTTGGCTTGATTATCTGGAGTAGTAAAGAAGGGCAATCTACAGTAGAAATGAATTACTATGGGGTTTGGCTTGATTATCTGGAGTAGTAAAGAAGGGCAATCTACAGTAGAAATGAATTACTATGAGATCTGGCTTGATTATCTTGAGTACTGAAGAGGGTAAATCTGTAGTAGAAATTAATTCCTATGGTGCTTGGCTTGATTATCTTGCGTACTGAAGAAGCGCAATTTACAGCTGAAATGAAATTATATCGGGTCTGACTGTAACAATACGTTTATAAGCAAAATATACGACATTTTATGAATTCGTTAAACGACAGAGTGAATACACAATATCGATAGTCTTCACAATCATAAAACAATATTAACAATTTGAATTAGGCTTAGCCGTAAGCCAATATAGACAAATAATACGATAGCTAATTTTCAGGTTTGAAATCATCACCATTGAGACGATAGACTTTCAATATTTTGATCATCTCTCGCAAACAGAATAAAAACCACAACTTCTTGTATGACGCAATGAAACAGAAATGAAAATAATATTCCTGCAACGTGTGTTGTTAAAATTCCATTTGATTGGAAGAAAGCAAAAAAAAAAAAAAAAAAAAAAATTGAAAGTAATCGAAAGGCAATGTTCATGAATGAAAAAAAATGCAATTTGAAAGACAGTTTAAGTGGATAAAACACATTTTGCAAGAGAGTAAAGGAGTTTCATTTTTATAAAAAAACGATAGTTGTCATTACGTTATACAACGATAAAGTAGGCATGCAGCTCTCAAATCATTTCCCGTATTTTACAAAAGTAAGAAACAAAAATGTGGACAATTAGCTCTAGCTACCATTGTTAGCATATGAGACCACTTACTACCCAGCTGGTCTGAATCATTTTTTTTTCTGTTAAAAAAGAAGTACTAGGTGAAAAAGATTCCCTGGGTACTCTCTATCTGTATAATAACAAAATATTATTCTATTGTTCGATTTTACATAAGGATGAATGTAGCTTTACACTTTTATCACTGGGAAAGAAAATACTTATGCAGATAGGTGAAGCCACTTTTTACCGTTTAAAAGTGTAAAGAAGAGAATATGTCGAAAAGTGTTGACAGATGAATATGATTAAAGTTTTCCACAAATAAATATGTTTGCAAGTGTTGACAGGTGAATATATTTAAAACGGTTGACAGGTGAATATCTTAACGGTATTGACAGGTGAATATGCTTAAAAATCTTAATAGGTGAATAAGTGAATGTGTTTAGAAGTTTTGATAGGTGAAAATGTTTGAAAATGTAAATAGATGAACATGTATAAACATGTTAAAAGGTGAAGATATTTGAAAGTGTTAATAGGTGAATATGTTTAAAAGTATTAACAAGCAATGCAGATTAAATATCTATAGCAATATTATTGTTTACATTATTGTAATGTTACGGAATAATGTATCATCATTTGAATTTATAATATACTGTTTCTTTAAGTCGTTTGAGACTATGAAGTTCTATATTTATATCCTTTAATTCCATTGCTAGTACTATCGTAAAGGTACGTATATATTCGTTGTAATAGATAAATTCATAGTAAGTTCGATCTAACATGAAACAAACAACTAAGCAGTTATATATATATAATGTATTAAAAGAGCAGCATCAGCATATAATTTGTAACATTCTTCATTCGCTAAATGTGTGCAAATTCTTCTCTTTGATGAACACTCAGCTATCACATGTTGAAGCTCAATATGGTGCAGGTACGAGGATTAAAGAAAGTAGGTACGTGCGAAAGAATTTATAGAATACAAAGAACATAGCTTTTCGAACTAAAGTTTCATACCACCTGGAAAGACGATTCCCATTCTAGCAATGAGGCTAATAGATCCACAAATAGAGGGTTGCTGCTAAATATCAACACGCCAATAGAAATTTATACTCTTTTGATGAAACAGATTAAAAACAAACACATTTCGTGACGCTGTTCAATGAGACAATTGAATTGTTTCAGATTTTATCTTCTGTTTTTAGATATATATCAAATTTTGCTCTGAAATGTACTCTACGCCAATGTGGTGGGCCTCGTGACATGAAAAAACAAAGTGCATATAGTTAAATACTTGGATATTCTTTAATGGGCAATGTTTTATTTGGAATTCTGATGAAAAGCATTTGACACGACAAAGAAGCGAATTACAATGTCTTAGAAGTGTTGTTCATTATTACATGAAATAGCGACATCATTACCCTGCAAACACGAGGACGGAAGGCGTCTTTTGTACAGCATATCATGCATGTTCAGTTAAGTTACCTCACGGAAGTAACAAAACCCACAATATGTTTTCTTCATAGATCTACCTATCTAAAAGGAGCATATTCGAAATCAATACTGCGCCACTAATATTCATTGTCTTAAGTCAGAAAGACAGAGTGAAGTAAATATGACAGGTGCATTCCAACACAAAAAGAAATCGCAAAGTGTGATGCTGACAAGACCAGGGGCGCCGAAAAATAATTTTTGGGGGTAGGGGAAACATGTAGTGGTCAGCTATAAAGTTTTACGGATGTAGGCCAAAATATGTTTAGAGGTGAAATGTGCGGGCGCCCATACACAGGATATGATTTCAAAAGTGGCTTTCCCAATGCAAAATAAAAGGAAAACTTTTTTTCAAACATTGATAACAGAGTCAGACAACAAAAGGAAATCTCAAAGAGGGACCAGCACCGTCAGGCAGAAAAGCGTAACATAAAAATATATCTGAGTGATTATATTACGACGTTTATCGCACATACGTATCACAATGCACACAAGCGGATAAAAAGTCTGAGTACGTAATTTTTGAATATTTCTGTCAGTATACCTATTGTATGGTAAATGGAAGATTTCAATAAATTCATCTCTAGATGAGGAATCATCATTTTCGTAAATCTTGACAGTAGCAATTTTAAGTCAGTTAAATAATCAGAACTTTAATTTTCAATGATTTTCCGTATACCTAAGATATACAAGGTCTTTTTAAAGAGCCAGTATAACCAATGAGGAAAACCGGGGATATGTTTTTTCTTTAAAATTCTAATCCTTTGGCCAAACACGAAACTGTAGTCCCGCTTCACCATAGGCAAAAATAATCAAATATGGCTTAGCCAATACAGCGGGAGGACAATGGATATTACATAACAACGTCCACTTACATCATAAAGTTCATCTTGAACGGAGATACTTTTTGTATCAACATATTAAAACCAAGTAATTAATATAGAATGTATGATGACTAAAAAATACCAGTACGCGAAGTTGTACACAAGAGAATGTTTATATTCTGTAAATTTTATTCATGGTGTAAATTGTTATGATTATCTTTTGCTGAAATTTCATAAGCGCGTAGGTTCTGTTTTAATATATTACGAACGTAAAATTTCATAGGATCTATAAATAAATGATTACGTACGTATTTACAGTTGCTAGTAATAAAGTTATTAGTAGATACAGAAACGTTTCGGACTGTTTTCTATTGGACAGGTTGGTCAGGTGGGTTCTTAGAAGAATTACGTTATTTCCTATTGGATGGGTTAGATCATTTGAGTTGTTTTGCGATGTTGGAGATTTGCAAATTTGTCACGTAGGAGTAGTGACAATGTGTGTTTTACCCTTTCGCCTGTATATAAGTAGCTATGACTGAACAATTTTCTCCTTATTTCTTGTGTACTTGTTATAACATCAAATCGGCAGACGCGTTTTTATGTTGTAGTTAGATGTTATTTGAGAGGAGACATAACTTTGAATTATTCAGTGGAAATATAAAGTGCTCATTGGACTATAATATTATTTTGGAATTATTGTGAACTATTCAAAAGAGTTCCGGACAACGCCATTTGACACGTCAGGACTTTTGGCGGACCAGTATGTTCTTGGATCTGAAAGTGAAACGGAACATTTGATCCTTTTGGACTCTAGTAGAACGTTTCAGGACATTTTGGATTAAATTCATAATGCTGCAATTTTCTCCAAAATTTTAATTTTATCTCATTGATAATTAAATTAAGTTTTATATAGTGGATCTCAAATTGGTAACGATTTAATATTGAATTTATGAAACGAGTTGAATAATGTCCAGCTTTTGCGAGCCTTGGCTCGCAAAAGCTGGGCATTATTTAACGAGTTTCATAAATTTAATATTAAATCATTATCCATTTGAGATTCTTTTTACCACATAGTTTTATTTCAGTAAAAATTATTTGGATAGAAAGAAGAACTAATAATTTCGTTCATTCTGTCAGACGCTGTACCTTTCATTTGTTGTGCGTAAAAATAGTCCCAAACAAAGTTGAAATAGTAAAAGTATATTATACATTTTTGATAACTATAAATTAAAGAATAAGAGTCCATCCAAATAAACAGAACATTTTACAAAAGACAAAACATTTGTCAACGCAAAATGTCCAATGCGTGTGATATCACATTGTTTGATACGGTGCACAGTAAAGGTTTGAGTTGGCCAACACAACAGTGACAGTCTTTCCGTTAAAATTCCACATCACAACAAAACATTATATTGTTGCGATATTTTTGTGAAAAGAAGATTACTGGATGCAGAAATACACATATTTACAGTAATGTATTTGTGACCGGATATTTGCAGTATTTGATTTGGAACATTAGATTGTACAGAAGACGTAAACAAATCTTTTTTTGAGTCGGACTTGCATCACATATTTACCACGTAAATATGCTGAGGTTGGATAAAGTTCTGTCAGTTGGGGAGACCAGTTTATGTCTACATTCTTCTGTGAACAAAGGTGAGTTTATTTACTTCAGTAAGTTCACATTTAAACCAAGCTTGTATATAGGGTGGATTCCATACTACAGATATACCGCCCATCCATCCTCACCCCTACCCTTGTTATCATCTAAGCAATACCGGTAGTTTTACTTATTGTTATTCTTCTTTTTCTCTTGGGGATTTTGCCATTTTTCATTATGATGTGTTATACATGACATAACAAATCCCTGTGGGGGTAAATTGGCAATATTGAAACAGACGAGACCATTTTTTCCCAATTCCCTTTCGCGAATCGAATAATAAAAATGGCGGCCAAAAATGTTCAATGAAATCAATAAATTCCAGAAGGCGGGGTTAAAAAAGCTTCCCACGATTGCACCCAATCAGTAAAGAGAATACTGCACAATAATTTCATGGGCTTATTTGGACCAATCAGAATCACATAAAAGTGATATGTTCACATGTATAATATCAAAAATATGAAACTGCACACACTGTAGGTAAAGTGTACCGACTATGTGATAAAAAATTATTGGTTTTGCTTCGTTCTGTTGCTTAGTTTATGACCATAGAGTCGAAACAATATATAGACGTAAAAAAACCTTTCTAAATTTCCTTACGATTACAGCCAGTTCGCCTCATAAGCGGATTATGAACTGTTATGCATATTTAATTTGTATTGTGTGTTGTCTTTTCTCCATGATTACATGTTATGTAGATCTATATTGTGTGATTGACCTTGGTCTGTAATCAGTTTAGGGCCTACCTGTTAAAAATCTTGTTATTTTGTAATCAACATATCACATAGCTAATATTTCTCTATGACTTAAAAATATATATTCAGGTCATTTTAACTGGAGATAAACATGCTTTACTTGAGTTTGAATTTAGAACACTACTGTTCCCCTTGGAAATACCTTGTCTACCAACTGTTTTTTATGTTCTTTACTAAATCTTTTGTAAGATACCTGACCTTGTTTACCACTTAGAACATTCTGGAAATGAATTTGATGTGAAAATTACCCTCATCTTGGTTCTGTTATTGTGTTTAACTTTTTTATATAAGGGAAAAGTAAACAGAAATTCTTCATTCAGATTTTAACATTAGTATTCAGATTCGTTAACTTTAGCCGTGTTTCAGTTAATATTTGAGAGGATTCATTTACTTAATTATTCACTGTAATTACAAAGTGCTCTTTGATTTTCGTACTAAATCATTGTTTGGGGATTACCGTGAATTCATTCAAGGTCATTTTAGATTATATCATTATGATGCATCAAAACTGTTAACACATTGCCACATTCTTGGCTAGTGGCACATCAGCACATTCATAATTTAATTCATTCGGATCATCACTGGAATTTATTTGGTATTATATTCTTTTAGACTATTTGGGATTTAATTCACAATACTGTAAGTTCTTTTTAAATTCTCACTTTGAATTCCAGTGAAATAAATTGTTTGCTGAAATTTACAAAACTTGTTGATTCTCGCACTTTTCTGTTACTTACTCTAAGACCATAGTGTCGTAACAGAGCGTAAACAATTGGGTGGTGACGTCATGTAAAAACAAACATGTCAGAAAGAGACAGAGAGGGAGTGAGAGATAGAGAGGTTAAGTGTGGACGTTCACACTAGCCACATACATACATGCCACATATATACATACATGCATGCATGCATGCATACATACATACATACATACATACATACATACATGCACAAAAGCATGACTGTTGCTTGTTATAATGGTCTCGTTTATGGATATATTTTAGATTACAACAGCGTCTAAAAATATGATTATTAAAAATTTTAATTGATATAAATTATGTTCTTAAAGGTATGACTATTACCTTGGATGGCTAATACAACGTCATGCCTGTATTTAATCAAAGGAAGATTGTACCAAAGATAGGACTAATACACAAGATCTTCGTTCCTAAATCAATTTATAGTGTCTTATACCTAGATATGAACTCTAAATAACTTCATATTAAATCTAGCGTCAAATTAGTGGTCTAATCAGTATTTTTCAGAACAATTACAAACCTAAGTAGGCTTGCAGATTTGGACAGATTATGTTTAATAGTTCATCACAAATTACATTGATCTGATCAGGAATACTAAATTTTTATACTGGCCATGTTTTAATATGTAACCCGATAGCCCTGACACTGTGACACCTGTTCCTGATTATAAAGATATTTGTTAAGGTTTACTATCTTTTTTTTGAACCAATAAGTTAATGTATGCCCTCAGAGAAGTAATTTATAGACAGTGACTGAAGAATATGTATCCAGGTCGAGACTCCAATAGACAGTGACTCAAGAAAACGTATTCAGGTCGAGACTCCAAAAGCATGGATTGATACTGGACAAAGTGTTTAGGAACTCAAGGTTTTCTCCCTTAATGATCAACAACTGCATCATTAGCTTCCCGGGCAATAGACAAACACCCCTTGGTAGATGATAGATATTCGATGAGTCACGAAGGGTAGACCATTTTGTTATTAAGACTGCAGTTCAGTATCTGATACCTCAAGATAGAGAGAATAAAGACGTGTTATCACAATATTTATCAAGCATGTAACTCTGTAATCTTTGGTGTTGTTTATGGAGGTTTGATATTAAAACAATATACTGCAAAATTCCGAGTAAGAATTCAAATGTATTCTTCTATACATTCAACTTTATTGCCTCAAAAAAATCAGATAAAATGAATGATAATGAAGATATGTAATATCCATTTATCTGTTAGTCCTTTGAATTTCATAATTATGCTGACATAATTTATTGAAGAAACGTCCATGCATACATACATACATACAGACAGACAGACATACATACGTACATGTTCATACATACATACATACATACATACATACATACATACATACATACATACAATTTGTGATTTATCCAGATAGCATCAGAAATATGCACATACTCCATAAAATGGAATAGATACCCATTTTGGTTGTACGGTATTGATTTAAATTAGATAAAATGATGCATTTTATTTATGATATTTGTCTCATTAAATTTTATTATTACTCTTAACAACAGAAACTATCCCAAACTGATTCCTCAGATATTATCTTTATTTCTCATTTTACATAACGTCAAAAATCCTATAGTTTTATTATGAATTGGGCAAATCTTTTGTTTTAAAATGTGGGAAGACTTTCACTAATCAAACATAAATGCCAAGGAATACCATATTAAAATTATTAGGAAAAGTAGAAAATGATCCAACCATGTAATTCTAATCGCTATCGAATGACTGCCAATAGGACCACTGGAATTACAAGCGTATGGTTGCCACTATTACTAGGACCAGTGAAACTACGTAAACGATGATTTCGTCATGGAACGGTTACAATAACGGCAACTGGGATCAGTTTCTATCGCTGTAACCACGGCAACTACCGAGGATAATAATGCCATTACAACAAAGTTCAGTGAATAATACTGATTTATTGACACACAGTCAACTTGGCACCACAACTACTGAGTGAATTTCTATGTCATTATGAATACTGATTTCTTGACACACAGTAAACCTGGCACAACCACTGAGTGACTGTCTGTGTCATTAAGAATACTGATTTATTGACACACCTTAAACCTGGCACAATAACTAAGAGACTGTCTATGTCCTTAAGGATACTGATTTACTGATACAAAGTAAACCTGGCACAATAACGGAGAGACGATCTATGTCATTAAAAATACTAATTTACTGATACAAAGTAAACCCGGCACAATCATGGACAGGCTGTATATGTCTTTGAACTGAAGAAACAAATGCAGCAACAAATCAACCTTTTTCCAATTAATTAAATATCTTCTCTTGCATAATTGGTATCGGGGAAGATTAATTTGTTTGGTTTTTGTATCGAGGTCCATATATTGTCAGGCCCTTCAGGGAGATAGCGATATAAGAGTTGTTTCATACATTTGATACTATACTCTGTGATGTCTACATCCATATTCTTTTGTACAATTAATAACAGTGTTTGAAGGACAATAGTAAATCCAATATATATATATAATACTCACACACAAATACACACACATGAATACATACATACATACATATATACATACATACATCTATCCGAGAACCGATACGTTTGACATACTGATTCGTCTTATTCATACGAGTCATATAATTATAGAATAGGAGTAGTTACGAAGAGCGAGTTCTAGCACTGACGGATTGTATCTGGTTTCCAATAAATACTTGACTTGAATGGAAAAAGCATAAATTCCATCTGATGGTAGGATGGATGAAACCATCATTCTAAGTCACATTTGGTATTTCATTATTTATTTATTTCGGGGGAGGGTGTACGGCAACTCTTTAAACTGGAAAGTATTTAAATTAAAGCATTTAATGTGGTACTTATCATTACCCAAGAAAATAATCAGAATAAGAATTTGCAAAGACAGATCAATTATAATTTAAACGACATTAGAGTGAAGTAAGATGACTAAAGTTGTATTTAATTCCTTTTCTTCAAATACGTTCAAAGAGAAAAGTAAATACATAGCAAGTTATTGCCATGGTTACTTCAACTAACCCATGACAAGAGTTAGCAAGGATCAAAATCTACCTTGATGCTGTGGTAAAACATGGCTACCTGTAACTAACCTGGATAAAGATTTAAATATTCATTCAGAGAGTGTTAAAACATCACACCAATTAAGGCTGAAGTAGGCACAAGGCTAGTTGCCTCGAAATCAATATGACAAAAGATCGAGTGTCAATCAAATTTAAGTACCCATCTTTTATTTTTTACTGGATGTTTCAATATTTTAATTGACAATTGTAACAGTCTGATATCCTCTTGCTCATGTTTTCATGAAGTATTTTCATTTCGAAAGAATGTTTTTTTGGGTTTTTTTTTGCACAAATAAATGGAAATAAATCCAATTATGATTCGATATAGGTAATAGACAAACCAAACAATAAATTCATGACGGTTGGGTATAAAAGCGTAGCAAGGTCAAGTTTGCACACGAAATTTTACAAACGGCAAATGGATAAACGTACTGTATAGAATGTGTCAACGATTTTAATCAATAAATCAAAAGGGAAAATGCGTGCGAATTATCAGAAAACTCAGTTCAAGTAAATGTGGAAATAGTATCCAGTTAAAGTTTCCAACCAATAGGTCAATGCTTCACAGAAAGTTTTGTTGGGGAAAAAATGTAGAGTAAACAAATGATCAAAATAATAAGCGAGACCCGAATAAACAGAAGTTATTCCACTCATACGTTACAGTGACATGTGGAGAACTTATTGAACACAACATGACACAAACGCGGTTAAACTTTCACCAAGTTTTGATATCCAAGGCTCACATTTTTCAGCATTTAGCACTCAATAATCGCAATCAGCAAATACAGTATTGAAACAAATCAGAGAAAATTCACCAGTAATGCAAAATGCACCCAAAACTACTTTGAAAAAATTCCAACGAAAATAAATCAGCAATGGACAAGTCGAGTCAAAAACTCAAATTCTTTGAATATCAAATACTCAAACTTTTGGATGGAAAATGCACGCACCAAACACTAGCACACAACTTTATCTCAGCATGATTTGCAAGAATCACAACGGAAAGCTCACCAAACACTACACTGACTATAGCCAACGAATATAAGTCCATGATGGAAAACTCAACCTTTCTTACACTAAAATTACCAATAACGAGGACTAGAAAAGCAAAAAAATGAAGGCTGTCCCATATTTTAAACCAGCTTTTGCACAACCACAATTTTCATGCCCACAAGGGTGAACATTCACAATTTTGAGAGACCTGTTAAAACCAGCTTCAAACGCCTATAGAATCAATACGATTACTCTAAACATCTGCCATTTAGATGCTTGGGTGCACAACAGATGAAGGCTGAAGAGCAAATGATTGTGGCCAAAGAGAGAGCTTTGATTGAACAGACTGAAGGTAAAAAAAACCAATTGAATTTGTACCAAAGGTTGAGGAAACAAGCAGAATAAAGCGAAAACAGCTTAGAATAAAGGCTAAACGACCATATCAAACGAACAAAGAAAGAAAGAAACAGTTGAAACACTATACTGAAGGACAAAGTTCTCAAGCAATAGTGAAAGCTAACAGAACAATTGATACGTAAATTAGTCAGAAAAAGAAGAATAAAAAGGATTAAACAAAATGAAGTCAGGACATAGGATGCCATCGGTGAGAAAGTCGAAAATTACAAGCTTGTTGGTGGAAACGATGAAGACAAATACATTTTCTTTTGGTATGTTGAACCACACATAAAAACAAACTATAAACTCTAGCAAATTGACAGTGCTAGCGTAAACAAGTTTTGAGGGTAAGACCGAGAACTATCAAACCAGCGCAGATGGACACGATAAAAAGGAAATCAAAATGTTATATAACTGTTAAGACACAGGACGACAATAAACAAAATCGAGGAAGGCACCTGTTTATACGACATCTTCGATGAGCTACGCACTCAGTTTTGACTGAAATATCACTGCCACAACCAAAATGTTTCATTGACTCGACTGAAGCACTCTGCCTCAACAGAGTTATGCATCAGCTCTTGCTTCAGAGCTCACACATCGGCCTGCCAAAGCATGTAAAAGATGAAGTGGCTTTCATCAACGTTCACAACGAAGACAACATATGCTTTGTCCTGCACTGCGAAATCGATCTTAAGCACTCCCAGTAAGGATGCCCAAAGGCCGAACAAGGATTGCCTCAGAGGTATCAACAAGTATGCTATGAATTAAAGTATGAGAATGGATATGTACATCATTGTTTGGTTACGTCCAAGGATAATTTTCAAGAAAAGAATTTGATATGATCATTGAACCATCAAATCTACCACAATGCGGGTGAAGATTACTGTGTCAAGTGCTGATGACAAGAGGTTTTGGAATAAAATATTCACTCTACCATGTAGATTCAAATTGTTTGTAACAGTGGGGAACAAGCAATGAAAACCACGTTGCTTTAGATTCTGTGTTAAAACACAAGGATTTATGCAAATACTGTAAATGTTTGACGCATGATCTTCAATGTTGAAGACGATGTGCAGCATGAAATTAATGACCAAAATGGAAACTACAAAATGTTGCTTCTTATGATGATACAACTTGAGTTGGAAAAGGATAGACATTTGAAAAGGATTTGTTAGGTGGTTGATGTACCAAAGGCAACGACATCGTCATCATCATCATCATCATCATCATCATTAATCCCTTAACCCAAGAGGTCGTTGGGGCACCACAGTTGACTTTACAAACAATTCTCTCCATCATTCCCTGTTCTCTACTGCCCTTTGGGAATCTCCAAATCACATGCCTGTCCACTCCTTAATGTTGTCTTCTCACCTCTTTTTCTGTCTGCTTTTTCTTCTGCACCTTCGCACTGTGCCTTGCAAGATTGTTTTTGCCAGTCCAGATGATCTTGAGACATGACCGTACCACTTCAGTTTACGCTTTTTGACAGTGGTCAAGAGGTCTTCATAGGATCCGATGGCTCGTTGAATACTGTTGTGGACTTCTTCCTTGGCTACATGGTCAATGTATGAGATGCCCAAGATCTTGCGGTAGCATCTCATTTCGAAGGTTTCACAATCATACAGAAAGATGGATGTCATATCGAGCGCATCAGCCTTATTTTGAAACCAAAAGCAATGTTGATATCTTTCCATATTGGTCTCAGCCTTGTTATTGCTGCTGTTGTCTGGGCAATCCTGCAAAGTAGTTCTGGTTTGGAGCCCTCATCTGTGATAATTGATCCCAAGAACTTGAAGCTTGTGACTCTTTCCAGCTTCTCTCCACTGACCTTTATTTCTGCACTGATGCCATTGGTGTTGTTTGTCATCAGTTTGGATTTTTTCGGCGCTAATCTCCATACCGTATGCAGTGAAGGTTGTGCCGAGGCGCTCAACCAATTCATCCAGTTCTTTTTCATCTCCTGCTAGTCCATCAATATCATCTGCGAAGCGAAGGTTGGTGATTGTTCTTCCTCCGATGCTGACAGTGCCCTTGTGGCTATGCAAGGCATCCTCCATGAACCTTTCCAGGAATATGTCGAAGAGTGTAGGTGACAGTATACATCCCTGTCTGACTCCAACTATTGTTCGAAACCGATCTCCTCTGCTGCCGTTGATAAGGACAGCACTGGTGGCTTTGTCATAGAAGTGCTCAACAACTGCACAAGGTCTGAGCTGATGTTGTACTACCTCATAGTTGCCCATAAGGCTGCATGCAATACCCTATCAAAGGCCTTTTCGAAATCTATAAAGACGTGGTATAGATTCTGCTGATGCTGAAGGTATTTCTCACAAAGGAGTCTGAGATTGAAGATTTGTTCTGTGGTGCTCCTTCCTGCTCGGAAGCCTGCCTGCTCTTCAGCAATAATTTTCTCTGCTTGAGGCTTTAGTCTATTGAGAATTATCTTCAGCATGACTTTGCTCGTGTTATTGATCAAACTAATGGTTCTGTAGTTTTGGCATAGCTGTAGGTTTCCTTTCTTGGGGAGCACGATGACCAAGGATTTAGTCCATGTGGTGGGTCATTCTCCTGTCTGCCATATCTTGCTGCAGATTGTTGTTAGGACTGTGACTATCTCTTCTCCTCCTGCTTGAATGAGCTCTGCTGGTATGTTGTCAATGCCGGCTGACTTTCCTTTCTTCAGTGACATAACTGCAATTACTAGTTCTTAACGAAGAATGGGGTTGTCATCAATTTCTTCTGCCTGAGGGCAATTTAGTACTGCTGAATCTCCTTAGGTCCTATGATTGTACAGTTCTGAGCAGTATTCTGCCCATCGCTTGAGGATCTCTTGATCTTCTGTGAGGCATTTTCCTGATTTTTCTTGGATGGTGGTAGTTTTCCCTTGTTTATGGGTTGTGAGATCTTACACCAGTTGAAATGCCATTTTGCTGTCATTTCTACTCAGACTGTCTTCGAATTTTCAGCATTGTCGTTCTATCCAGGATTTCATTGCCTTTTTGATGCTTTTCCTGATCATGTTGTTTATCTCTGTATTTTCTAGCTCCTTCATGATATATTTTTCCCTTTTTAAGTACTCTTCTTTTGTCGCATAGTTCAAGGACATCTGTTGCGACCCAAGGTTTCTTTCTTCGACGATATTTGCCAATGATCTCGCTAGCTGTGCTAGTCACAGCTGTGTTGAATGTGGTTGTTAGGGGCTCTAGGTCGGTGTCTTGGCTGTCCAGGGTTATCAAGGCTGCAAATTTACCACCTATCATTGCTTGGAAGGCTTCTGCGACTTTTGGACCTTTTAATTATTCAAGATCAAATCTGATTCTTTGTTGGTTACACGTTTTGATCATTCTTTGGTGGAGGCGAAACGTTGTCATTAATAAATCATGGTCACTTCCAATATCTGCTCCTGGAAAACTTAGTGTTCTGGCGATATTCAGTCTGTGCAGAATCGTTTTTTCACCAAAAATATAGTCAATCTGGTTCTGATGTTGTCCATCTGGATTGTGCCAGGTCCATCTTCTAGATGCTTTGTGAGGGCCGAATGTGTTGGCTAGCACAAGACTGC
Organism: Megalonaias nervosa; assembly: GCA_016617855.1. Classification (NCBI taxonomy): domain Eukaryota; kingdom Metazoa; phylum Mollusca; class Bivalvia; order Unionida; family Unionidae; genus Megalonaias; species Megalonaias nervosa. The sequence goes on from JAECUM010034572.1 coordinate 17,960, forward strand.
TGTAGGCAGCAAATTCCAAGAGCCTGATTCCTCTTTCATTTGTTTCTGCATTGCAGTTGGGTCCGCAGGTGCTTTGCCATTTTGTCTGTGAATCAGCTCCCACCTTTGCATTCCAGTCTCCTTGTATAAACAGAATGTCCTTCTTGGGTGAGTTGTCAATGACATCCTGCAATTGGTTATAAAGATTCTCCAGTTCGTTGTCATCATAGTTAGATGTGGGTGCATAGGCCTGTATGATTGTGATGTTTAAGGGAGTCGCCCTCAGGCGGATGGTAATGAGCCTGCTTGAGACTGGGCAGCAACCCATAATGCTGTTCACCATGCCCTTGTAGACAAGAAATCCAACGCCATGACTGTGTTTGTCCCCTCTTCCGCTGAAGTAGAGCTTATGCCCTTCATCTGTTGTTATTTTGCCAAAGTTTTCTCCAGCGCACTTCGCAGAGACCAATAATGTTCCAGTTGTACCTCTCCAACTCATGTGTAGTGGTACAATGGTACAGGTCCATTGGATTCGTACGGGATAGAATAAGACGCTCCCGCTCCCACGAGTCTCCCAACTATGGGTAAAATAGTGTGCTGATAGCACAGCATCACTGGGCGGAAGTCTTCCTCAATGAAGTCAACGGCCAGGGCGGAATGGCTCCAAGATGAGCTCAACGACCATGTGCTCAGGGCCAGGGCGTGCCACATATCAGTGGATTTCGGCTGTGGTCATCCAGTCTGGAGAGGGATGGTTTCCGCCAGGCTGTATCTTGCTCTTGACACACCACATGAAGACAACTAACAATTCTTCCATACCGGATCGATCGCAGCCCGGGCCAACAATGACCGCGCCTTCCGCTGAACACCAGGACTGATGTGACAAGTATGCTACAGGTGCCCCCACTACCAAGATCCGTGAGAGAGACAACACCATCATTGGTACATTGAACGTTAGAACACTGAGGGCTGTGGAAAAGTTGAAAGTACTTACACAAGGCAACGTGGTAACAGATTATTATGGAGTTTAACATAGCATGGCCCTTCAGGTTTCCCAAGTCGTCCTAAAAGAAGCCAATAGATGCTATTAGAATAATTGAAGTTAGAAACATTGATGCTGATGAAGGGAGTTTGTGAACCATAGATTAGTAGATAGTTTTGTGGAAAATATATAAAGTGCCATACGCATTACCAACACCAGTGCAAACAAATAGCATGGAAAGATAAAATGTATTATCCTTTAAACCAAAGCAATGAGTACTATCAGACTGGTGGAGGATGGAAACCAGCAAAAGAACTAGTATTATTATATGCTCATTTTTTTTGTCCGTTAACTTTATATTGTCAGAATCGTGCAATATTTTACGATATTGAACTCGCGGGTTCAACTCATATTGCATTCACGCTGTTACGTATCGGTTCGTTCAAAGTAACACAAAGAAAGAGTGAAGACAACAAGCTTTGTAAATTTTAACAAAAATAATTTATTTCCCTAGAAAACACGGTGAAAAGGTAAAATGATGAAACAAGACTTACGATTTACGAAGAAGATCCAAAAATTGTCCTAAAATTGTGAAAACACATAAGTCCTGTGAAATAAACAGTTCTAATTTGATATAGTCTGAATCTCAGTTCCGTTCCAAGACGGAGGATGATGACGTCAGACGAATGCTAACACAAAATGTCCAGAATTTTCACTGTAAAGCACAATTTGTATTGTTCTGTTCCGATTTAGAAATAATTTCAACAAATGTCATTGTTCAAAGCCAGTAGTGTTGTTCTCCAGGGAAAATAATTATTTAGAAAGTAGATGAAATACAGCTACCACCACTATCAACACACATGTTGTTCCTCGTACGAATGCACAACTCTTTCCAGCACAGAAATACCTTTTCCTTAAGGTATTAGAAACTCTGTAAGATGTTATGATGTGACTCTGAACTACGACTGACCACGACTACGACTCTGATTGACTGCGACTAAACATTTCTTACAGGTAACTGAGCATTTAAAACAAGCTAATGCGTCATTTCATGTACACATGCACGAAAGACACGTGTGATTTCGCAATCCATCTGGACATTACGAAAGCCTAAACAAGTATCAGCCAATCATTTACATAGCTACTGCTGAATGTTTACTTGCGACGAATTTACTATCATACAAAGCTGGTGCTTACACGAGTCACATTTACGTTTTAAATAAATACGATGTTTCTAACAAACTATTAGACCCATGCAAACATAATCATCATAATAATAACTACATTTAATGATGTAAAAATGAAATAAAAATGAAACAAAGAATTAGAAGAATTTAAATTTTAACACATATGTAATTTAACTACAGGGTCGTAACAACGCGAATAAAGGAACTACTTTCTATTGCAAATAAACAATTTGTTTCTGAATGAACTAAAGCAGATGTTTCGTGGACTGCCACATATCAGCTGCTTTGGCACATTCCGCGTTAACTTTTTTTGATACAATGTTTCAGATTTAGGCTAGCTATAGACGCCAGACAGGGTCCTTGCAAATAACATGCAAGTGACAAGGCATAAACTGTCTTCTTTAGCTGGTAATAAGAATGGCAAAAAATATACTTACAGTTTTACATCCTGAATTTCCTCAAAATGTGCTTTCTTAGTTCTGCAAATCCGAATTACATGAGCCATGTCATGGGTTTTCAAGCTTGACTACACATTTTGAAATTGTACTGTAATTTCGACTATATTCCAAGTGCAATTACATCGTCCTTAGTGCACTCAAAATGAAATAAACATTAAATTCCATAGCGTCTTTTCGATAATTGCAATTGAAAGACTTCATATTTTTCCCACATTATGATTTGAAACATTCAATGACAGAAGAGAACACGCTTGCAGATGTCAACACGCTTTGCCCTTGTTGCTTCAATCCGATGTATATTTCATGTAGAACTGGCACAGACGCTGCTAGAATCCGATTTTACTTCATGTAGATAAATCCAGTCCATAATCACAAAATTTCGTCGAATCGACAAAAATACCAAAATCTATTCATTCCAGATCAGATGGAAAAGTTGTTGTAATGCGCATTCATTCACAATATGACTCCAAATTTCAATTTTAAGTAGATCAAAACGCCATTTTTTTTAAACTTATGTCTAGCGCGCGACCAAGTTCAAATTTATCTGGGCGGAGTTACGTGCGTATTAATAATGTTGTTGTGTAATGATGAATGTACGCTTGTGTATTTAGTTTGGAATAGGGCATACATTCAGTTACTTTGTTTCTTGTAGTGTATTTATGTTGATATAATTAAGTCTTGGGTAGAATAAGAAAAAAAGCATATAATAATAAGGTTACTGCATTTGTATGGGAAAATATGAATTTGTTTTGTCGGATGGATATACTGCACTCCCAAGGTCGTGCAGTATATCTATCCAAAACACTCGTTCATATTTTCCCATACAATTGCAGTAACCTATAATTACTAAATAGTATGTCAAATGAAGGGAGTCATAAATAAGATTTATCACGCATCCTTGGATAAAGAATATAATGAATATTTCGATTTTATGCTGTGTCAACCCTATAACCTGAAATCTGAGGAGCTCTTAAACAAAATGTATCAGTTAAGATTATACATTTTATAAGTTTATACAACTGCTAATTGTACACACCATTCCGCTTATTACGCACGCAATTCGGTTTATTGTACAAACAATTCGGCTCACTGTACACACAACCCTGATTTTTGTGCACACACTACGGCTTACTGTACATACAAATGCGGACCATTGTACATACAATTCGGCTTGATGCACACATGATAAGGATTATAATATAATCCTTTTTCCTCCGTTAACTTTACATTGTCAGAATTGTGCAATATTTTGCGATACGCACGTGCATGACAAGTGTGCCAAAAATTAATATAGTGTATTAGAAACTACCTTGTAAATACACAATGTACGCTCAATATAGTAAACAATTTAGGTTTTAGTTTATTAGATTTGTTTGTGGATGAAGTAAAACAGCTGTTTTGTCTATTGAAAGTAGAGATGATAAAGTGAACAATGTGGACGAGTTTTCTGAGTCACAAATGAAACTTTCCAACAAGCAAATAAATAAACATAACAAAGAAAAGCATATTGAGTGCATGGGCTATAGCATGTATCAGAGACGAACCATTTTATAAGTGAAAGTACTAAGTTCGTTGAAAATAAAAACAACTTAAGGTTTTGGTAGAAGTGTTAGGGCCGATAAGCCAAGACGACGAAGAATTCTTATTTCCGCTGGATGAATAAACTGTCATACACCAGCTGCAATGCAATTTTCCAAGTTAACTTTGTTGATACAATGTCTCAGATTTAGGCTAACAATCGACGCCATATACGTCATAACATATCTGGGGTCCTTACAAAGAGCATGCAAGTTACCAGTCATAAACATGTCTTCTTTAGCCCTAATAAAAATGACAAAAAATATACTTACATTTTTGCATCTTGAGTTTCCTCAGAATGTACTTTCTTAGTTCTGCTGTCTGAATTACATGAGCTATGTCATGGGTTCTAAAGCTTGACTACACATTTCGAAATTCTACTTTAATTTCGACTGCATTTCCAACTGCAATAACATTCTTCTTACTGCACTCAAAATGAAATGAGAGTGATATTCCATAGCGTCTTTTGGATAATTACAACTGAAAGAGTTCATATTTTTCCCACATTATGATTCCAAACATTCAATGACAGAACAGAAACATGCATGCAGCTGAGTCAATACTCGTGCTCAAATCACAGACACATGTACTTTGTGTGAAATTAACACAGCTAATAAATCCAGTCCATAATCAGCAGAATTGAATAGATTCGACAAAAATAACCCGAAATCCATTCATTCCAGACCAACTGGTAAAGCTGTTGCAATGCGCATTTATTAACAATACGATTCTAAATTTCAATTTTAAGTAGACCAAAACGACAATTCTTTTTGAAACCGATGTCGAGATCGTGATTAAGTTCAAAGGTCGCTGGGCTGTGCTATGTGCGCATCAGTATTATTATCGTGTACTGATTAATCTACGGTTATGTATTTATTTTGGAATACCGCATAAATTCAATTACTTTGCTTCTTGTAGTGTATTTTTTATAATTAAGCCTGAGGTAGAATAGGAAAATGAGTAAAGGGTTACTGCATTTGTATGGGAAAATATGAACTCGTTTTCTCGGATGGATACTGCACTCCCACAGGTAGTGCAGTATCCATCTGAAAAAACTCGTTCATTGTTTCCCATACAATTGCAGTAACCCATAATTATTGTACATAATTACTATTATTGGACACAAAGAGATGATTATGACACATTAATATGAAGCTGTACTGTTCAGGCACAATGTTCAGTAAGCGTATAATGGACATTAATAATCCAGTTAAAACAGACTGGTGAAAATTTCACACACACACACACACACACACACACACACACACACACACCAAAGGCCAAGTGTTCCTAAAGTCATTCAGTGTGGGCCCAACTGTTAGTACACATATCCAATATTTTATTTAATTTTTAGAAAATCAAAAATATGTATTAAAAACAACTAGACCTATACTAAAAAGAAGAAATATTTCAGACTCACCGCATCGATTTCTGAAACAATACAAAAATAATCTACTTCCATAAGCTTTCAGGGCATCGGGTGAAAAATCTGGATTTTTTTCCTCATCAAGTTCTACACTATTTTGACTAGTGACAAAGCATATTACTAGTCTATAGTAAAAGACACGCAGGTCATGTAGGCATTCAACACCGACTGTTTCAGTAATAGGTGCCATTTTTTAGAATTTGATTCTTCATACCTTTAAGTGGCAAGTATTCACTTAATTTGGATTCTTATACATCCACATTCCATTGGAATGTCATTATTTAGACGCCCCGAGAAGTGCATACGAAAAAATCAATGGTAAAGTACGTAGACATTTTTGGACGAAATGAACCTAAAGGCGTGATCTAGTACAATCCGGATTGAATGTCGGGAGCTGTGATGTCACAATGAAAGCTACGCATATTGATAAACAAATTCGTACTACCCTATATTGTGACGAGACGATTCCACTCGACGCGCTCTTTTCCTAACCCAATTTTAGTACATGGCCACCATTATAAAAGACCATAGACATCGATCATTTTCGTCTGAAAGTTTCTTGATATGACAGTTAAGTGCAGAGCATTCAAATAATCAGGATTGAATAGACTTTGTTAAAGAAAATTAGTGTCAAATTTTAAGAGAACAATTTATATTTAACTTAAAATGAGTAAATGCACATACATTATTATTAGAAAATTATATCCTTTTGTTTTCAAAAATCAAATGTATTTTCTAAAAGTTATTTTGGTATGATATTAATGTCTACCTATGTCAAAAAGGTGTTCAGTTGATAAGGGGAGATTTGAAGACAAGTTGTGATTTGTTTAATCTTCGAGTGGCAAGTTGTGTTTATTTTTCTAGAACCGTAGCACCCATATCATATTTACTCAGTAAGTCGTGAGTTGTATATTAATGACGACACTGACCTGTATCGACTAAATCACTCTTATAATCTGGCATGATGCTCTGTGTTACAATTTAAATGAAACGACATGCCTCGATGTTACTAGAAAAACGCACGAAATCACAGTAAATGGACTGAAAGAGATATTTTGGCCGAAATGCTTCGATAATATAACGTAAACACGTGTTAAGTACACATGCCAGCTACTTGTACACTCCTTTGTCACACGTAATATACTTAAAATGAATTTGGTCTGTTATGTACAGGTAAGTGCATTCAATCACTATTAGGTTATGCACGTTGCACGAAAAGATAGCCTGAACATTGATGATACTGACATTAAGGGGCCTTACAGTAAATATTCAATTCTTTATTACTGTTAATGCATGTAACGGTTTAGTGTCAATTATTATCAGTTTAGAAACTCTCTTCCTCATCAAAACCATGTTTTAAGTTGTTTGTTTATGCACAGAATGGCAACTACCATGAACTATTTAAACATCTATTAATCTGTACATATTGGATTTTGTCTCAGCATGCGTGGTCAGATGCAAGAAAATCGTGAAATGTATCCTTCATTAATTTCTAAGATTTTCAACATTTCACTCGATTGTACTATTTCCAGTTATTCACTCGATTTTACTTATTTTCTTTAATTGTGCTTTTTCCCTTCCTTGTAATAGGGTGTCATAATACAATTATGTAATTTGGAGTTAATTAAATAATACATAGTACAATTATGCAATAGGAGTCTATTATACTTTGCATGGTACAATTACATAATAGTAGTTATTACACAATGCATGGTACCTCTCCGGTGGCCTAGTGATTAGAGCGTCCGCCTCGGATGCTGGAGGTCGCGGGTTCGAACCCCTGCCGAGTCAACCAAACACTTCTAAAAATGGTACTAACAGCTAGGCGCTCAGCATAAAGAGGTTAGTGTTAGGACTGGTTGTCCTGGTGTCAGGATAATATGACTGGGTGGGACATCATGCTTCGTGTCTGCGGCATGATGCCTCAGTGTAAGACATCATTATAAACTGCCCACTGCAGACATCATAGTGATATACTGAAAAGTTGTTAAAGGTACGTTTAAAATCCAAATCACACACACAGTGCATGGTACAATTATATAATAAGACTCCTATTACATAATTGTACCAAGCATTGTGTAACTGACTAGTTATTACATAATTGTACCTCCATTGTATAATAAACTCATATTACATAACTGTACAGTGCATTGTGTAAATGACTCCTTATTGCATAATTGCACCATGTATTGTGTATTGACTCTCTATTACATGACTGTATCATGTATTGTATAACTGACTCCCTATTACATAACTGTACCTTACATTGTATATAGACTTCTATAATATAATTGTACCATGTATTGTATTATAGATAATATAAGATTATATATAATTTGTATTATTTGTTGGCTTTTGTTAATAATTATATATTATATATTTGTATTTTGTCCAAAATTAAGTTCACTGTGTACCTGACTAGGGACATTGATTTTGCAAGCAACATAATATATAGCTAATATGTTTCTATCATTGTAAATTTGATATTTGAATCATTATCAATGGAGTTAAACATGTTTATCTTAATCTGAGTCTAGGACATTGGCATTTTCCCGTGAATTGATTATATTTTTATTAATAGACCTTATCTTGTTGACAAATTACAATGATCTGGAAATGAACTTTTGATCCTCATCCTGGTTCTATTTTTGTGTCCTAATCTTTTATTTAATGTTGTTTACTTGAGAAATTACTCATTCTTGCCTTAACATCTCGATGTGGAATCAGTCCTCTGTTGTGTTCAGTTTTTAATTTTGGTGTAATTATTTATTAAAATTATTATTCACTGCTCGTCAATAATATTCTTGGATTGGAATATTAATTTGGAATTATAGTGAATTCAGACAAGACCATTTTTGGATTATATTATTGTGATACATCAAAAGAATCTTAGCACATCGCCACAATCCAGGCTACTGGCACATGAGCATATTCGAGACCACAGGCATATAAAAATATTTCATGTTGGAACTTATTTGGAATACCGTTGGAACTTTATACATTTGGATTTGTTATAAAATGTTTAGGACTATTTGGGATTTCATTCACAATCCTGCAAGATCTTTTTAAATTTTCACTTTGTCTTCTAGGGAAATAAATTATTTGATAGATTTGGCAATATTTGTAGGTTTTCGCTCCTTTCTGTTACTTAGTTTTTGATCATAGAGTCGCGAAAGTACAGTTATGTCATACAATGCATGGTACAATTATGTAATAATCAGTCTATTGCATAAGGCATGATACAATCATGTAATATGGAATGATTTACACAATGCATGGCACAATTATGTAGTAGTGAGTCAATTACACAATGCTTGGTACAATCATGTAATATGGAGTCATTTACACAATGCATCGTACAATTATGTAGTAGGGTGTCTTTACACAATGCATAGTACAATTATGTGGTAGGGAGTCATTTATACAATGCATGGTACAATTATGTAGTAGGGAGTCTTTGTATAATGCATGGTATAATTATGTAGTATGGAGTCTTTACACAATGCATGGTACAATTATATAGTAGTGAGTCTTTTAACAATGCATGGTACAATTATGTGGTAGGGAGTCTTTACACAATGCATGGTACAATTATGTAGTTGGGAGTCAATTACACAATGCATGGTACAATTATTTAGTAGGGAGACTTTACACAGTGCATAATACAATTATATAGTAGGGAGTCTTTTAACAATGCATGGTACAATTAAAAACTTGTCTTTCTCAACTTTTGATTTTGGAACAGATTGATATTAAACATCTTCTCAGATGAATATTGTGCAGTTTTTGAAATTTTAAATAGGGTTTATATAAGAAATATTTTACATGATTAATCAAGTCATTAAGCTAGAGTGTCATGAAAGGCTACAGCCAAGGGAAAGCTGTACAAACAAATGTGTAATTGATTTTCAAGCTTCACATCTTCATGTATCCAGTAAGATATAAAGTTTAATGCATGTAACTACATATAGTTATAAAATCATCAATGATTCTCAATAAAAAATGACAGCACTATATTTTATAAATTGTTGATAAATATTGTCAAATCACACAAGAAGGACACATTAAAACATAGGTAATTCAATTCTATTGTTAAGGACTAATAACGTTTATTTCTTTTACGTTACTTGATTCGATTTTTACAAGTCCAAATGCTGGTTCAAAGGCTGGATAAAAAATATGCAATTATATTATGATAAAGAGTTTGAAGGCCGCATTATTTTTCCATTTAATCTTGTTAAATTTATGCTATAGAAGATTATTACTAAATATTTCACCCATTATTTCCTTACATATATTATTGTTATGGTTTTCACTAATTCAAATATTGTATCTTGTGACATGATATTAAATCCCAGGTTAATAATAATTAATGTAAGAAATACGACACACCAGGTTAATAATAATTAATGTAAGAAATACGACACACCAGGTTAATAATAACTAATGTAAGAAATAAGGCCCCTGGTTAACACTACTTCATGTAAGAAAAAATATTCACCAGGTTAGTAATACCTCATGTAGTAAAAAAGAAACACCTGGTGAATTTTATTGCCTTTCAAAAATCTGGTAAAATTCCTTAAAACGACATCTTAAAATGCATTTTAGACAATTCAAATTTTTTTTTGAAATTTGAAAGTGATCACGTTTATATATGTATAAGAAGACAAGATTCATTTTATAAACCAAATACACTAAAATTCTCCCTAATGTTAGCTTTATTAACCAAAAACCTGTTATAAACATGCACATTGTCGAAGTCAACGCAACTTACTCTTTGAAAGAGATAAAGGAAACACATGTCAGAAAAGGTAAGTTTCTGTACTTCCAGAAGCGGCAACTTAACCAGGTTTGATTGGCATATATTATCATGTAATGTTCGGTATCTTTGTTAATGACCAAACCTTTAAACTCAAAAACACCTTTTGTCTTCATATATAATTTATTACTTTATCTACCGCACGCTATGTCTTCATTTCGAAAGAAATCTTCAGGGCGATATATCAGTAGTTTGGTTTCATAAGGTGTTTAATAGTTTGTAAGGCTTATTACAGTTTCATTGTCGAGCTACTTCGGAGAATGAACAGAGCATGATGATGTTTACAGTCTGGTCCGTTCATTTTATCAAGAAACGATTAACAGTTGACCATCATCATCGGGAAGAAATTCCTATCAAAGGTCTGCCGCACCAACACTAAGGTCATCAGATCATTAAAAACTCTAATTTATTTACTTTAGCTCTGCAGACCGCATTTGTTATCATGTGGCATATTTTCATTTGCCTATTGTAGTGCAATGAAGTGTTAGATTGCAAAGGTGCAAAAGTTATCGCCGCATCAAGAGTCTTTAAACGGCCATCAAATCTTCATTTGTTCTTAAGATAATGGGTTCTTTCTCACTGAAGGTTTATCTTGTTCTCGGTACGAAAATAGGCCTGGAGATATTAAAAAGTCTTTCCCATTTAATCATCTTCACCTTTGCGATACCATACCAGACACCAAGCTACATGACGTGTTTCTACTTCATATATTTGACAAATCCGTAAGTAACTGTTTTTTCCCTTTGTTTAGATTTATTGTATGTTTGCGGAAGAAACCCAAGCAATGCAGTGCAATAACGTCACTTCACGTACCGGAAATTATTGTCAGGAGAAAAGAAACAAAAAGATCTCAAAAGAAATACTCATAAACTCGTGTTTTGCAGAAACAGTAGATATGATTTTGATAGTGGTGTGTGTGTGTGTGTGTGTGTGTGTGTGTGTGTGATCTTGATTTCTAACGTAGCTTTAACAATTTTTCAGTCATATCGCTACGATGTCTGCAGTGTGGCAGTTTATAGTGATGTCTAGCACTGGGGCATCATGCCGCAGACATGTAGCATGATGTCCCACCCAGTCACATTATCCTGACACCAGGCCGACCAGTCCTAACACTAACCTCTTAATGCTGAGCGCCAAGCGAGGCAGCTGTTAGTATCATTTGTGTAAGTCTTTGGTATGACTCGGCCGTAGATCGAACTCACGACCTCCCACATCCGAGGCGGTTTTTAGTAGTGGAACAAATTGGCATAGTCTGAGATTGAAGCGAAAAGAAAAAGGATAAGAGGAGACGGAGGAGGGAAGGATAATGATCAAGAAAGACAAAAAAGTTATTCAATTAAAACGCTATTTGACAATTCACTAGTATTTTGCTCCACAACATCTATTAGACAGAGACATGATTAAAATGTATTTAATTTACTTGATATTTAAAAGTTAGACCAATGTAGCCAAAGTGCTTTATTTATGTTATACTTGTCCTTCCAAGTTAAACGCGGGAAACATGACTGTGGTATGCAAACCCCTTACCAGACTCATGAAAAAGGATTGCAAGGTGGCATCATGCAAACCCTTGTGTCAGACTCGGGAAACAGTACAACAGTACGAAAACCCTGTATCTTGAAGTGAATCAATCCGTTAAAACTTGCAAGACATTTTTTTTTCTGTACATTACTAAAGCCACTGCTGAACTTTTGATAATTATGAGCGATTTACTACAATCGTAATCACAATTACTATGGACAAAGTTATAACGGAGTTAAATGGCGGCTTTTTATGTTATACAATTTACCATTTTACGACTGAGTAACTCTGATAAGGGTGTCAGTCGAAGTGGTTGAATTGGCATCTTGGCCATGATCTTAGCATTATATACAATCTCATTTCCATTCCTATCATCTCTACCAGTTAGTGTAGCCCTTAGGGGATGGATAAGAATTCTTAGTCAGATAAGTACGTTTTCACATCCTCAAACACATTTATGTTTAACACTTTCAAAATGTTTCAAAGCTTCGATTAAAAGCGAATTAAAACACATCAGTTATGATAATGTCAATTGTTCGATTAAAAGCAAAGTAAAACACATCAGTTATGATAATGTCAATTGTTTCCACAATTATCACTGTTGTTCGGCTAATAAATATTATAGCTACTATTTTAAGAATTTATAGGTCATTTTCCTTGTATTTGGACACAGGCATTGATGACGCCGTTGTACTTATATAAGGGCAAAATTTAAACATTTAACTATGGGATTATTAATTGATGTAAGTGTTTGACTACCGATCCAATTAGGATTTATATAGAAATATGCAAGTCCTATCATTCTATGTAAATTCCAACCGCCAAGTGATAATGTCGATAATGTATGGATAATCGTATCCAGCAAAATCGAACGTGTGGCAGAAGGGGAGGGAGAGGGAGAGGTATAAACAGGTGGGATTGAATCTCCTCAAAGCTCGTGCATCTTAAACTCTTCTGTGACATAATGTTAATCATCTAACTGTGAAGAAAACTTACATCAGGAAACGTTCCAGTTGTTTCTATTTCTCTTTTTGTGCAACCACTCCCGTCGTCCATCCTAGTTGATGTCTATCTCAAACTTAATTAGGTTATGTATTTCGCACTTGATTCAACATTATTTATTGTCTACACTTATACTCCATCTGGCTTTCTCAGGACACATGCTCTTCCGTTAGTTCTTTGAATGCGGCAATTATGACAGACGCCAGACAGGGCAACCCGCATTCGTCTAAATAGTGGTTTGCGACAGGCAAAGAAATTTATACTCCAAATAATAGTTGATAACCACATTCGCATGCCTAAATGACTTCTAAACTATGTGCAGCTAAATTTATCGTGTATTGCTTTCATACAAATTAGTATTAATGCCGGTTTAGAGAGGCACTTAAAATGCCGTCTCATTGTTTTATAGAATTGCCGAAAATGTATTCAGACTTCACCTCCAGCAATTTTGACTGAATCAAATATATCCTTGATGCTCCGCTGTTAAATATATACCTCGAAGTTTCCTTGTTAAATATATACCTCGAAGTTTCCATGTTAAATGCGTAAATTGAAGTTTCCATGTTAAATATATAAGTCGAAGGTTCCATGTTAAATATATACGTCAGGAGAGTTGTCTGAGGTATGTCTAGGAGACTCATCCCTTTGGTGCAAAATGAAAGAGTCATTTACATAATATCACTCAAACAATTTAGAAGAAACAAGACACCTAATTATAGAATTATTAAATCACTTTGCATCTAAAAACGTTGAAAAACAAACTCCTAGGCAGGTTGCAAGTGTTTGTAGTAACCGTGACACGTCATAAAGATATATGCATGTCTTCGTAGAAAACCGCACTGAAACTTTAATGCCTACGCCACTGGCACAACGGATGTCCAGTCAATGATACGGACAAACATGCGCACTGACAAATTTATTCCGGAACAACAATATAGTCCTGGTTCTTTATATAAAAAGTATACTGTACGTAATGCTAAGTATAGTTTGTTATTCTCAGTCGTTTTCTTAGTGATATTATATGACATGAAACAGAAGTTCAGAATAATTTTGTCACTGAAAACCATGCGAAAATAGATCGAAAAATAAATGATCTATTTCAAAAGTTTTAAAATGTTAAACAATTGGGAAAAAATGACAATCGGTATTAGCGAAAGGACAGAAAGAACACGTTGAACATTCCAAAGATTGATCCATTTGTAGTATTCTCAAATGTGTGGTGGTTGTTTCCAACTGACACGGTGAAATGTGGTAACAAAATACCGAGATCATTGGCGGGATTCTGTGGCCATCCCATGTTTTGTCTTTCAGTTTGAGAAATTTTCACCAGCCACTTCTCACAGGATCAAGGACAGAATCATTTAGGTTTCTTTCTATTTATTTTGTGAACGACTCTTGATTAAGTGTTTTATGAAAGACAGATTGCTTTAAATGTATTCGACTTCATTGTCACAGTTTTCATATTAAAATGCTTTTCTTTAGCTGTAACGGAAAATACTTCTCTTTTAAATATTTATTTACAATAAACTGAATAAGCATTCAAATAATATTACAAGTTATTTTATGCCGAGTGATGTAGATTTCACGGTAAATAGGATACATAACAGTGTTTATTTAGATGACTGGAAAGGAAGCCAAAATGTGTTCTGCTCAAAATAGTGCGATGTCATTAGATGTCAGAGGTCGTACATGACTTTTTGTAGGTACTAAACCAAGTACAGTTTCAGTTTATTGCATACACTGTAAAGAGAGAATGCAAGTTTTACTTTCAGGATACGAGTAATTTATCCTTGCTACGTTTACTTACATTCTCTAAACTCTGCTTTCAAAAATGTCGGCAAATATCATACTTATCTGCAAAAGAGTCACGTGCGTC
>JAECUM010034573.1:0-13524 GCA_016617855.1 Megalonaias nervosa
GTTGAATGAATGCTATGTTGAGACATAATGCACAAGGGCACTATTGAGACGTAAGGCACAAGGACACTATTGACACGTAAGGCACAGGGACACTATTGCGAGGTAAGGCACAGGAACACTATTGCGAAGTAAGGCACAGGGACACTATTGCGAGGTAAGGACACTATTGCGAGGTAATGACACTATTGCGAGGTAATGACATTATTGCGAGGTAAGTACACCATTGCGAGGTGAGACACAAGGACACTATTGCGAGGTGAGGCACAAGGACACTATTGCGGGGTGAGGCACAAGGACACTATTGCGGGGTGAGGCACATTTTTATTCTCAAAGCAATGTATCAGAAATACCAATCGTTAATGTGTTCAGTAACTTAACATATAACAATGAATCACATTCGTTCGGTTTATGCTCTTAAACTAAGTTAACAGATAAGAGCGAAAACCAACTAGTCTTGTGAAATTAAACAAATAGTCTATTTCTCAACAATATGAAGTGAAAATTTAAAACGAATTTATAGCATTGAGAATTAAATCCCAAATTGTCCTAAAGGTTCTATCAATAGTCCAAATCTATAAAGTTCCAATTGAATTCCAGTGCTATTCCAAATAAGTTCAAATATTGAATGTGTTGATGTGCCAGTAGCCAGGAATATGGTGATGTGCTAAGAATATGTTCATGTATCAAAATAATATAATCCAAAAAGTTTATTTTCTGAAATCACTATAATTTCAAATTAATGTTTCTGTCCAAGAATATTATTGATAAACACTTTGTATTTCCAGCAAATGATAATTTGAATAAATAACACCACCCAAATGAAAATCTGAACACAACTTCCTTACGAAAAATTATAACTTGTGAGGATCTAGTCAGGAAATTTTAAAGGGAAAGAAAAAGGCTTCAACAATGCAATCATTGTTTAAAAGAAATAACGTTTATTATATTATATTAGAAGATAAAAAGAAAATTTTAGCGATGTATAGACACTTTACAGAAAAAATCATTTCAGTTTACTGATTTATATAAGGACAAGCATAAAGCATAAGATGTGAATGTCATCAAGTATCATTGTGATCACATAGCTGCATGCTAAACATACAATTTCTCCTGAACTGCATGCTCATTTGTGCCTATCTCTTATTTGTCGATTGGACAAACTCAGTGGCGCGAACAGGAAGATGCTGGACCCAGTTACACCAATAACAGATTGCTGTACCAATTATGTCACACATATGCCAGGATTAAACAAATATTCTCGAATCAATCGTGGGTAAAATAATGTCGAACATGTGTTGCATTGCCTCCATTGTTTCACATATCACAGCCCAACGGATCGCATAGAATATAGGCTGTGTATACACCGAATATGATTACGAGTTCCTGATTACTGAGAGCTGAATAATCAGTGGAATTGGTATGACACATAAATTTGAAAATGATGGAAACACCGGAGACTACGACAAGACTAAACCAAAGTCTTTTATAATTTACTTTGAACAAAACCAGTTATTTGACTGGGCCATGTACCAATACATGACGAGAAAAGCAAAAATTTAAAAGGACAACTACTTATAAAGTTAGATGGAAAAAGGTAATATCATGGATGCTCCAGAAGACATGAAACTGGTCACAAAACTGCGAAGTTAATTTAGAAAATACAGCAAAAGAGTTACCACTCAAAAACTTTCTTCATCTCACCCAAAGCTTGCACATACTATGTAAGATCTATTAAAATTTCCAAGAATTTGTATAGAATTGAAAAGATACATAAACATATATGCACATTGAAAACGGAACGATATACGTGATTTACAATTGAAATATGATATTATAATACTAACAGTTGACCTAAAATGATTTAGATACAGTCCTTTCATAACAGAACATCTGCCTTAAATCCTACATTGAACTGAAAACGTTTTTGAGATCAAAGTCACGAAAAACGTCCAGAAGGACCGCTTTTTAATTGACGAACAGCTCGGTATTATGACAATAGACGGATAATTTGAAAGAAAGAACAAAAATTCTAAATACCAAAATGATGTCTTTTGTTCACTAGGAAAACAATAATATATGATGATTTGTATAAAGAAACAATTCAAACTAACAAAACGAATTTCGTTAATTTACAGTGTTAAAGCTATACAGTGGTTAATAATTGAATTCTTCAACAAGCTGAAAATATGATGATGCAAGTTGTTATATCTTACTTATTGTGTAGTTAAAACACATTAATATTACAATGACATGAAAAATAACATTAACATGTATGACACAAGGAATTTCAATAATGTATGTCAACAGAAACAAAAGATACTAGAAGTTTTTAACGGAGAACTAAACGGCACACATTACATATGCTATGCGGACTAAGGTCAAATCTTGCAACGGTAAACTTGATCAAAAGAAATTAAATATTCAGTATGACACAAATTGCTTATTCAACTAAGACAGAAACTTGCTACGGTCCCATTAACACAAGATCTGCATTATTACTAGGTGTAAAGTATCTTTCTCAGCTCATGATGACAAAAATAACACATTATTTTACGACTGTTCAAGACGAGACCTGTTTCTATACCATGAAGTTTCACAGCAGACAAAATAATTTTTGTGACTTATAAAGGACAGGAATATTCCTAGTGCATGTAACAATACTGGGATATGTAGGAATACGTATGACAAAATTATGAGGGAGTCTGGTATATCATTTAGAAATCTGAACAAATGTTAAAATATAAAGTCCATTGTCTCTTTATTAAAGCCATACAATCAGCAGAAAAAAAGAAATAAAGGACAAGGTGAAATAGCAACTGAAGGTAAATATTAAATATATTGTAAATATATCGTAAACACCAACATGAAAAGAGATGACAGCGGTGATAAAATTAACAATTTTAGTAATTCCTGGCCCTAAATCAAATTTATGAAGATATAAAATAATTGATGAAATAAGAGGCAATGACACGACAAATTAGATAGTAAATGTTGATCGCTGAAAGCGATAACGATTATTATTATTCTTTTAGTAAATCAATGAGATAATACATTATTTACCTTATTCTACTTTGCTGCAAGCTGGAAAGAAAAGGGTTTTACTATGGCCTTTTATATAATTTAACAGCTACACCTGGTAGTTTTCGGTGAAGCATACCTAAATTCAATCAATGAAGTAGATGAATCTCGAATATGAATTAGTCATAAGCAGACAACATATAGAACGAATAAAATCAATCTACCATCCCATTGACAAAAAGTCAAATGAATAATTTGCAGCATGAGCAAAACCAAAAGAACCGTTGAAAACAAAACAGTTGCAATAAGTTAATAAGATGTGTATATCAATACATAAAGCAAGATAAATCGCTATTAAGCAAACTTAACATTTATATATGTTAATAATCGTTCTTATTCAATGCACTTTTTCAGTAAATCTTTATTTAAAAAGAACAAACGAATCGTTTCACCATTTGTTTCAGGTCTGATAAAGTTTTGTTCATTTATGTATAATTGGACACTGGAGTGGCCAGCAAACTTGAAATTCAGTTTAGTAAATTGTCTACTCCACTGAGTAGCGGTTAAGCCACAGGGTAGCATAACTGTGATAATCTTTGAACACATTAGGCATATACTTTTAAGTTATAGCTAGAGTACCCCTTACAATACTGTTGACTACGACATACAGTGAGGCATGGGAAAGTTTCAGCTTTAAAGGTGTAATCAGATTAATAACAGATTAAGGCCAGTTTGATATAAAATCAATATGTACTATGGCAATGAAGTCGGCCAAACAGTTTGCTGAAGTTTGGAGAAAATAACCAAGACCGAAGCTGGTACAATATAGGTGTACAATTGTCTTAATCTTCTGAAATCTGGGCCAGTTCAAAGCTTCTTTCCATAGAGGAGCAGCAGTTGCTCGTAATCCGAGGGTCGGATACACGCCCATGGCCTGCATTGGTGTGTCCTTACGAAGGGCACATAGGTCCCATTTCCTCTGCTGGATAAATTCAATAATTTCTTTTTAAAAGGCTGTTATTAGCAACAGAACCTCATCGAATGATTTCTCTGAAAGAAGCCTAGATTAAATTTGACCCAATTAAAAGGTGCCTGACCAGGTAATAAGATATAGGTTATCTTATAGTAAAGTACGAATCTTCTGAAAAGACGACGTTTCCATTGCGTATTTTACTGCCAGGCAATAAAGGCAGTGCTTGGTTTTACAGTTCTAATGATTGGCAATCTTGGGGGCATGTGATTAAGTTCACTGTGAAGTGTTTTAATTAACTTAATTTGTCTATAACTTGTCTGTTTCTTCTTTATTTGGTCAGTATACAATTTAGAGCCAAAGAAAATCCAGGAAGAACAACTGTTTTATAACGATTTGCGCATTCAGTTTATGGGGTGTTATACCCAGTCCAGCTATTGAGATTAATGTACGTTATACTTTCTACAAACGTTATCTATTTGTTTGGTGAATCTAATATCACCTGATCTATTTGTTTGGTGGATCTAATATCACCTGATCTATTTGCTTGGTGGATCTAATGTCACTTGATCTATTTGTTTGGTGGATCTAATATCATTTGATCAGTTTATTTCGTGGATCTGACATCATTTGATTCCACAAGGAAAGCATATGAAGAATTGTCAGGTAGAAACTGGTTTCCTATAGGTCTCACTGGACAGTTTATCTGGTGAATTTTCATCCGACAATGACAAATTGCAGAAAAAATGAGAATAATGTTACGCTGAAGATACAACAAAACCCCAAACTAATGATTTTTGTAGAAAGCATGCATGTGAGATTTTGACTGTGGCAATCAGGTTAATTCCTTTAACAACTGGTGGCTTTTATACTGAACCAACACTGCCACCAACCCCTCTTTTTTACATTCATTTTTGACAGCAAACGGCTATTTTGACTATTTTCATTTGACAAGGCGGCTAAAAGAATCAGTATGTGCCTTATGCATGAACAAAGTTCAATAGTACTATAACAAATTAGCACACTTTTCATCACCCCTCAACCATCTCGATTTTTAGACATTTACCTCTGTAGCAGACATACGTGAATACGTAAGCCAAGTCGGCTGTTCATTTGCAGCCCAAGTTATGCATTTGATCTCCAGTGCTAGTCTAACTGTGACAGACACTGACCAAACAAGCTAACCCATTTTCAAGCCTAACTCCAAGTAAATCTAAACCACATTACTGATTTAGATTCTGTGTGAATTTATAAATGCTAGGCTTATGATAATTAGGTTCATGCCCTCTACCTTAAAAATTATGGAGGTGTCAAAATACGAAACTATCCAGTGAGACTATAAGAATCAACATGCTTTCTTTCCCTTCAGTTTTTTTCTGTAATATATATTACTGTTTCAATGTTGACCCATCGGCATTTATTTCAAGCAGCTATTTTCGGATTTAATATCATCTGTGTGTAGCATCCTTTGTAAATTATACAGAGGTATTATTATTATGCAAGCCAAGCCATCTGGTTGCGTTACCGCAAGCAGAACATCATATTTATTCTTTTTTCTAATTCAAAAAGCTACAGACAATTAAATGCATTAAAACATTTCATAGTGAATACAATACAAGCCCACAACCGCTAATCGATAAAATTATGAAACCATTTATATGCACAACTTTACTAAAATGTTGATAGCCAAAAAATTTACCTAACACCTCCATATGTTTGTGACACAGAAGTTTATCGAGACATAAATTGGAACCTCGGGGTATACCGTTTTAATTATTCTCCAGATTTCCCCACAAATACCTGGATTTATAAACGTATACACTAATTGTTTATGTCACAAGGTATCAAAAGTTTCCCAAGTATAGAACATTGCAATGCAGATGTTATGAAAATCAATTTTTTAAAAACTTATTCTGTTTTCTTTTTGTTTCCGATAAAATCAGTATTATTTTATTGAAAAGGATTGTTTATGAAAAACATTATACATGAGAGGGAGTAGGATATGGTTGTTTTGATTATCAAGGACACTTGGATCTTTCCTTCCGTTATTTTAAATAGGAATGATTATACAGCATTAGTAACTGCGTTCTGTGTACAAAGGACATTCATGTATCAGACACCGCGTTTGAGATTTAATAGATTTGTTTGGGGATGAATGAAACAAGCTGTTGGATCCACTTGAAATTATAGATGATGAAGTTTACTGAGTCCTAAAAGCAGGCGGCTGAAAGTGACACCCGCAACATCCAGGGATGGTTTTATGACAAGAAACGTGAGACAGTCTGTATCGAAAATATCATTTCTGATTATTTAAGCACTTATTCAGGAGAAATGCTCAGAGCTATTTGCAAATTGAATGGTTCAGACTACGAACCGTGCTCTCCAGAATCCATACAAAATGGCATATAAATGCATCTTAAGACCAAGTGCTATCCCGTCTCTCTCAGAGGTCGCTGTTTTTACAAGTCAATCTAAGCACTATATTCTAAAAAGAAATACAACTGAAGAAGGTGAGATTAAGGAGAAAATCAAGAGCATCGGAGCCAATGAACCAAGACAACTTAGAAACTTTACTTTCCGCTGGTGAAATTGGCTCTCACGCCAAGCTAGTTTGCAATGTTCCCTGTTTATATTTTTGGGGAACAAACATATTTGAATTTAGAGGCCGAGACGAACTAAGAGCACGAAAGTTTGGAGATGTATCAATATTGACAGATTCCATGATTCCTAGTATATTTAATATGCTGATGGGGTCAGCAAAACCTTGAACCCGACACCCTCAGAAAAGATGGATGATTACAACACCTTTTATATGACTTCAATTTCAGAAACTGACAGAATTTTTCCGAATATGGTAATCATATTTATAAGAACTAAATTAATGACGTTATTTAAAAAAAAAAACAGTGGACAATGCAAATTAAATCCTAAGTAAATTTCAGACAATTTATTTAATGAAAAGAAAATAAATAAAATCCAGAAGTAACAAAGAAAACAAAACAAAATGAAAGAAAATTATACTCTGTACATACGAAGCAATTTCCACAATCACAGCGATAAAAAAACTTGGAAGGTATAAGAAAACATAAAGAGATTTATAAAACAAACAAACAAGAAACAAAACAAAACAAACCTGATTACAAGATTAAATGCCCGATAATTAAAAGTGTACTCCGCAAAAGAATATAAATAAAAATAGTTTCTACGTGATGAAATATTTAAAACTGAAGGTATTACAGTATACCAATGAGAGTTAATCAACTGGAATTTCGGATGAAACTGGCTTTAGAAGGGGTAGACATCTATGGGAGAATCACTAACCGTTAAGTAAGGAACACTGGGATTCCTACAAGAAACATTATGGACGTTACAGGGCACAGAAAATATGTCATCAATAGATGGTAGAAAAATAGCAATACATTTTATTCACCATTCCGCAACTTGAATTTCCTCAATATGTTCATTCTGAATTAATTATACTACCTGGAATTCCGTAGGTTGAAATTTTGACCCACGGCGCTAAATGATACTGCAGTCTAGACATCATATTCCAAAAGAAAATACACTGCTCTCCAAAACAAAATGACTTTAATCTGCACTAGCAAAGAATACTGAATCCTTTTTGAGAATTTAAATGAAAAGACGTTCATATTTTTGAAGCTCATAATTTCAAACTATCAATGGCATCTGCATATGCATATTCAGAATATGAATTTAAATTGAACGTTTAAGTTGAGGAAAACGAGATTTCATTTATAAAACAAATGATCGAGGATGCAGTGCACTACAAAGTTTAATAATCACTGGGTGTGGCTCTGTGCGCATGACTACTGTTATTGCACATTTATTTAACAACGGTTGTGTATATACTTTGCAATGTAGAATCAATTCAATAACATTTGTTTGAAGAGTCATTTTTCTTATTTAACCTTAGCTAGAAAAACAAAATGAATAAATAATAAAACAAGGTTATTACATTTGTGTAGGAAAAGACGAACTCTTTGCTTCTGAGCTGTACTGTATACCTAACTTCGTGCAGTATAGGTGTGAAAAATTCGTTCATAGTTTCTCATACAATACAGTAATCTATAATTTTTCTCTCATCTGACATTTTGCATTTAAATTTCCTTTCCCCTGCATTAAGGTTGCCACAGATAGGCGAATAATCCGATATTATGAGTCAGTAACCTGCTGACAATATGCAATATTTCCCAATCAACAATTTTTTTCACTCAAGTAAAATCTACTAAATTTTGATTTATCATCTTTTGTGCTGTGGGAATTTACAGAGAAAAAAGAATTTTACGTTTTCAAAACCTTGGAGTTCAAGAGGATAATATCAGCGATATCTGACGTCGGCCAGATCAAACAATATCCACCATAATAGGGGATAAGGTAAATAAGGTAAAAGTTTATGGTGGTGTCCAGAAGAGTATCACAATGCAAAATAGGCAAATGGCAAATATATTTTTAAAGCAACCTTTATGCACGTTCCCTTTCATGTATGTTGTTCTGGAAGGACTAATCCAAAGCAGTATCATGAAGTTCAGATGGATATAGTTTAATGACCAAATTGTTTCTTCATACACAACAGCACGCTCTAAAAAAACTGAATTCGGTGTTGTGGCTTTTTTTCTTCGCTGATGAGCAAGGTGTAAATTAGAGGCCTCAACAAATTAGTTGTGATGAAAGTCATGTGTTTATAGATGAAGACATTTATATCCAAACACCGGTATAGGTCATATAGGGAATATTTTTCACACAGGTAATAACTTCTCTAGTTCATTTATAATTTATCGTAGTTTTATGACTTAACTCCGGCAAAAGCAACAGATTTCTCGGCAAACATTATTAACTGACAAGCTGTTTTGAATCCTAAATCATTCAACTTGTAAACACAGTAAGCAGTTTTATAAGTTTGTTGCAACTTCCAACTAAATACTGGTAAAAGTTGAACTTCGCAAGAAATAATTAGGGAAAAAGTATGTATGTATGCATGTATGTATGTATGTATGTATGTATGTATGTATGTATGTATGTATGTATGTATGGTGTTTAAACACAATGCAATCATGATTATGAAGTGCTGACTAAATTTAGGATCCTCCAGAAAGGGTATACCAAACAAAGATATACGCAAAAAGGGGTAAAATCAAACGTCAATGTCATAACGGGATGGATTCCGAGGCAAAGGTTACTTACATTGCGACACACGTAGAAGGGTACACAGACCTAGCATACGTCCTTAAGACATGCAAACAGCACTATGATCAACATAATATCCTTATTTATAACCCATCGATAATGCATAGAGATCTCAACAATAATTAAGAAAAAAACTTACAAAGTCGGTGTCTCACCATAAAATCTATCAAGATGTTCACGGGAATTATTTTCCTGACTACGTTTTGCTTCGCAAACTTACATTAAACTTGCTGCAGGTAACATTTTTCCTTTTCTAGTTTTTCTTTAACATCGAAATCGACGCAGTTCATTCACGTTTGTTACTGGCATATGTTACGTATATGTAATTAAATTACTTGTGTGTTAGTTTTAAATTCTCTTTTACTTTATTTTTATTTCATTACATTTTATTGTAAGGATACTATTTTTACTGGATTTGACTTTTTTCCCAGTAAATTTAGTTCAGTTCTTTTAGCCTGTTTAGAAAGCAAAATGACTGCTACATTGCATTTTTAGATAACCTAGTTCTTGACCTTGGTTCCGATTTTGTAAACATTGAGTGAAAATGATTGGTCATTACCAAGGTCATGTTCAGCCCACGTGTTAGCTCTGTTGTAAACAGTTTTATTTTTAAATTCATTTCCAGTCTGGGAATCAGATTCTTAGATAGGGCTATTCTAGCCTTTGTGCTAATTGACTTGTAGTGAGTGATCACGTGACCCATCACGCGGGTCTGAAATGACGTTTTAGTTGGGTTTAATTCTCAATCTCAGTGTTTATGAGTCAATCGTAAATTATACCTTCAGACCGAAAGGTATTCCTGTTGTTGCCATTTGAATTGAGTTTGTTATTTAAAATAATTTATTCACCCTGGAAAATACTTTTCTTCATCGAAATTCTTGGACAAAGACATTTACTAAAAATTATTCGGAATTCAAAAGCCGGAATTATATTCTTGGTGACTCAACAAGGAACTGTTGACACATCAACACAAACTGGTTATAGAGGACGTCATCGCCTTCCATACTGGAACTTCATCGAGATTCGAACTTGGATTCAATTAGAACTTTTTATTGATAGGACTTACATTTTTGAATTCTAGGATTAAATTTTGGATTAGATTCACAAACCGTAAGTCCTATTTCATATTTTTACTTTGTTTTCTAAGGAAATAAATTATTTTGTTAAATTTACAAAGCTTGTTGACTTTACACTTTTATTTTGTTACTTTTGTACGAGCCTACACGTATCAAAAGAAAATAAGGGTCTCGTCCTTGGGATATATGAATTTTGGCTAAAATATGTTTAAAAAAATTGTTTTTGAAATTTAAATTCCCCTAGTTTTCAGAAGTTTTTAAATCCTAAGTACTATTTCATATTTTGTTTGAAATTTTTAGTGGAATCCACAGGCTTTTTCACAATGTCATCAAAAGTGGAGACTTTTCTTTCTAATCCTACTCAGGAGCAGTTGGATAGTCTGAAAAAAGATGAATTGCTTGAACTTGCCAGAAAATACAATCTTTCTGAAGCTAAAGCTACTTTAACGAAGCAAGAAATAAAAAACATTTTGATCAAGTATTTGGTATTAAAGAATGTTTTCGAAGTGTTTAGGGTTCGATCAGTAAGTCTGTATCTGACTCTGACATAAAAGTAAAGGAATTGAAATTAAAATATAAGATGGAATTAGAGATAAGGAAGCTGGAACTTCAGAAAGATAAAGAAGAAAAACAAATGCAATTACAGAAAGAACAAATGCATTTACAGAAAGAAGACAAACAACTGCAGTTGCAATTTGAAAAAGAGGAGAGAGAGAGAGGAAAGAGAAAGATAAACAAATGCAGTTACAATTTGAGAGAGAGAGAGAGAGAGAGAGAGAGAGAGAGAGAGAGAGAGAGAGAGAGAGAGAGATGCAACTGCAAAGTGAGAAGGATGAAAGGGAATTTCCAATTAGAATGAAAGCAATGGAGCTGGCAAGTGAAAAGCACATTCCCACTTCACATACAAATTCAAGTTTTGATATTACAAGGAAATCTAGGATAGTACCCCCTTTTAGTGAAAAAGAAGTAGACAAATATTTTTCTTATTTTGAAAAACGTTGCTGAAAATTTGAAATAGTCAAGGGAGCATTGGACTCAATTATTGCAGTGTGTACTTTATAGCAAAGTCAGAAATATCTATGCATCCCTGTCACTACAGCACAGTTCTGACTATGATTTGATTAAGGAATGCATCTTAAAGGGTTATGAGTTAATTCCTGAGGCTTCAGGAACTATAAAAAGTAGCTGGACAAACTTATGTCGAATTTAAAAGAGAAAAAGAACAGTTATTTGAGTGATGGTGCTTAGCCAAGAAAGTTGAACATGATTATGAAAATATCAAACAACTTGTATTACTTGAAGAGTTCAAGAACTGTGTCCATAGTGACATTAAGACTTATCTTGAAGAGCATAAGATCGAAACCTTGGAAAATGCTGCTCTTACCGCTGATGAGTATTTCTTAACTCATAAAGTTCCTGTTGTAAGCAAGACTTTCACTCAGCAGTCTTCTAGTAAAAAGGTGTTTCAGCCTAATACGACTCCTTCAATAACTCAGTCTGGCACAACTTTTAAATGTCAAGCTTCTGATAATGTTGATTCAAAATCCTTGTGTATTCCTACGTGTACCTATTGCAAGAAGAAAGGACACGATATTTCTGATTGCTTCAGATTGAAATATAAGCATCAGAATCAAGATAGACCTATCCCAAATGCTCTTATTTCTAAGAGGTCAAGGTCACGGTCATGTATTGAAAGCAATACATTTGTTGGGTCTAATAAACCCCAGTCTGATTTTATTATGGAGAATTATAAACCATTCATGTCGAAGGGTTCTATATCACTCATGGGTGATTTGGCCAATCCTATCCCTATTCAAATTTTAAGGGATACAGGAGCTTCTCAGAGTCTTTTATTATGAGGTATTTTGCCTTTTTCTGAGAAGTCTTCTTCTAATGAGAATGTTCTCATTCAGGGAGTAGAGTGCGGCTTTGTTAATCTCCCTCTCCATTCTATAAATTTGTCATCAGACTTAGTTTCAGGACCTGTGATAGTCGGAATAACGTCTTCTTTACCCGTTGAGGGCATTCATTTGTTACTAGGCAACGACCTAGCTGGAGACAAGGTTGTGGTTAATCCATTTGTAACTTGCAAGCCTTGCTTGGATCGGAAAGTTGATCCAATTGAAAAAGAATTCCCTGCTTTATCCCCGGCTTGTGCAGTTACTAGGGCTATTTCAAAGAAAGCTCTTGAGAATGATTTTGATAAAGAAACTCTTCCTTTAGTTGACACGTGCATTGTCAGGCTTTTGATGAGGTTACTTTCACTCCTTGTTTAGATCAATCAAAAGGTATTGCTCACGGTGATCCTCTTTTAACTACTCATTCTCTTTTATCTAATCAGCTTGACAAACGACAATCACTTGTCGTCGAAGAGGAAAAAGATCCTGAGATCTCCTGTTTATTTCAGAGGGCCATTAGTGAAACCGATGCAACTGAAATACCTGTCTGCTATTTCATTAAAAATGGAATTCTTATGAGAAAATGGAAACCTCCCGAGGTACCTACTGGTGACGAGTGGTCAGTGAACTATCAAATTGTAGCTCCAAAATCTTACAGACAGGAAATACTTAGTCTGGTCCATGAAACCCCTCTGGCTGGTCATTTAGGGATTAATAAGACTTATCACAAGATCTTGACTCACTTTTTGTGGCCAAAAATCAAAAGTGATGTTTGTAAATACTGTAGAGCTACTACTACTTGTCAAATGGTAGGAAAACCCAATCAGAAGATACCTAAGGCTCATCTGCAACCTATTGCTGCATTTGACGAACCATTTAGCAGAATTATGGTAGATTGTATTGGTCCCTTACCCAAGACCAAGTCAGGCAACCAGTACTTGTTGACCATAATGTGTGCGTCAGCAAGATTCCCAGAGGCATTTCCTTTGAGGAATATTAAAATCAAAACTATAGTAAATCTTTGATAAAGTGTTTTTTACACAATTTGACCTTCCCAAATTATCAAAGCTTTTAATATAGTTTTGATTTTAATATTCCTCAAAGGAAATGCCTCTGGGAATCTTGTTGACGCACACATTATGGTCAACCAATATTGGTTGCCTGACTTTGTCATAGGTAAGGGACCAATACAATCTACCATAATTCTGCTAAATGGGTCGTCAAATGCAGGAATAGGTTACAGATGAGCCTTAGGTATCTTCTGATTGGGTTTTCCTACCATTTGACAAGTATGACAAGATCTACAGTATTTACAAACATCACTTTTGATTTTTGGCCAATAAAAGTGAGTCAAGAT
>JAECUM010034574.1:0-12929 GCA_016617855.1 Megalonaias nervosa
TGCTATACCGGGTTACTAGACCGGTACATGTATTAAGTGCATTGTGCTATACCGGGTTACTAGACCGGTACATGTATTAAGTGCATTGTGCTATACCGGGTTACTAGACCAGTACATGCATTAAGTGCATTGTGCTATACCGGGTTACTAGACCAGTACATGCATTAAGTGCATTGTGCTATACCGGGTTACTAGACCAGTACATGCATTAAGTGCATTGTGCTATACCGGGTTACTAGACCAGTACATGCATTAAGTGCATTGTGCTATGCCGGGTTACTAGACCAGTACATGCATTAAGTGCATTGTGCTATGCCGGGTTACTAGACCAGTACATGCATTAAGTGCATTGTGCTATGCCGGGTTACTAGACCAGTACATGCATTAAGTGCATTGTGCTATGCCGGGTTACTAGACCAGTACATGCATTAAGTGCATTGTGCTATGCCGGGTTACTAGACCAGTACATGCATTAAGTGCATTGTGCTATGCCGGGTTACTAGACCAGTACATGCATTAAGTGCATTGTGCTATGCCGGGTTACTAGACCAGTACATGCATTAAGTGCATTGTGATATGCTGGGTTACTAGACCAGTACATGTATTAAGCGCATTGGACCAGTGGCACTGTGGATGCAACTGTGAGTATCAGATTTTTGTAATGATGGTGTTGAACATCAATAAAGGCAAAATATGTAGTTTTAATTATGGCAAAGAACATTAAACCAACAGTGAAAATTAAGATTTAAAATCATTTTGAAGACCATTAAAGGAAAGGCAACACTTGTATTTTTAAGACTGTTAGATGTATGAAAGAAAAGGTGAACAACTTCAATCTTATTACTTTCACACTTAATAATGTTGATCTGCTGACTGTCACACTTAATAATGTTGATCTGCTGACTGTCACACTTAATAATGTTGATCTGCTGACTGTCACACTTAATGTTTATCTGCTGCCTGTCACTTAATGTTTATCTGCTGACTGTCACACTTAATGTTTATCTGCTGTCACACTTAATAATGTTCATCTGCTGACAGTCACACTTAATGTTTATCTGCTGCCTGTTACACTTAATGTTTATCTGCTGACTGTCACACTTAATGTTTATCTGCTGACTGTCACACTTAATGTTTATCTGCTGTCACACTTAATAATGTTCATCTGCTGCCTGTCACACTTAATGTTTATCTGCTGCCTGTCACACTTAATGTTTATCTGCTGCCTGTCACACTTAATGTTTATCTGCTGCCTGTCACACTTAATGTTCATCTGCTGACTGTCACACTTAATGTTGATCTGCTTACTGTCACACTTAATGTTTATCTGCTGACTGTCACATTTAATGTTTATCTGCTGACTATGAAGGAGAAAAACAGTTTGTCATGGACTTGATAGAAAGCATGAAGTTCAAACATTTGCTTATTGTACTGGAGAAAGTCTACTTTTATCTCATTTGCTACTTGTTGATAAGTATTCTTGCCTTTTGAATCTAAATAATTAAAGACATTCATTCCTGTACGATTTTACTTGATCATGTACTTGTACATGTATTTAAATACTTTTGTATATATACAGCGAATACATATACATTTTGACTTTTACATTGAATACATGAATATTTATGCATAGACTTGTACCTTATACACTACTTATACACTTGTATGTGTGCTTATACACTACTTATACATTGGTACATGTGCTTATACACTACTTATACATTGGTACATGTGCTTATACACTACTTATACACTTGTATGTGTGCTTATACACTACTTATACATTGGTACATGTGCTTATACACTACTTATACACTTGTATGTGTGCTTATACACTACTTATACATTGGTACATGTGCTTATACACTACTTATACATTGGTACATGTGCTTATACACTACTTATACACTTGTATGTGTGCTTATACACTACTTATACATTGGTACATGTGCTTATACACTAGTTTCATGCTTTTTAGTTTACTTTTGTACAATACTTATCTTTAAACCTTTTAGAAAATTGGTGGGTTTTAGGTGGAAACTCAAAACATCCTTCTCATTGGTATCAGTGAGTCCATCAAAATATTCATCTGTATGTCTGTCCACTTCAATGTTAAGGTTTTTCAACTTAGCTAAACAAAAGGCAGGTTTTACAAAAATGGGGTTCCTTTGGGATGGTCCCTGTTAGGAGGTTAGTAATTGCTTTATTATCACAATTGATAGACATAATAAAGTTTTGGTTTAAATTCTCAATTCAAGTGTTATAAGTCCCTAGTGAAAATGTGACTGAAATTTCAGTGAAATTTCACTGAAAGTTCTGGTCAAATATTAGTGAGATTTCACTGAAAGTTTTTGTTAGATCTCACAAAAATATCACTGAGATTTCAGCAGAATTTTGACCAAAACCTTTACTGAAATTTTGGTGAGATTTCACTAAAATTTCAATGAAATTTTGGTTACAGTTTACTAAAATTTTGGGTGAAATTTCATTAAAATTTAGACCAAAACTGTCTTTGAAATTTCATTGAATTACCAGTGAAATTTGACTGAAATATTGAAATTTCAGAGTTCTTATATATATTTATTTACTGAAGTTAGTAATTTTTCACAGACATTTCAAAAGGTTTCAAATGAAATAATGGATATGAATTATGCAGCACTTTATTAACCACTGTAATATGTCAGTATAAATGAATCAAAATTATAAGCTGTTATAATTATGACATCAAAGATATATTGGAATGTTGTAATGCAGATGGCTTTTGAATGTACAAATTATGATGCTGTTGTGATTGCTTGAATGAGCCCTCGATCCATAAGCAGCCACGACAAATGTTTATCACGATATAATTACATTGATTTTACTCAGAATTCTAACACAGAATATTTTGCTAATATAAACAGAAATATCACTCATGACATCATGTGTGTGTGTGTGTGATTTGGATTTTTAACGTAACTTTAAAAGAATTTCAGTCATATCGCTACGATGTCTGCAGTGTGGCAGTTTATAGTGATATCTAGCACTGGGACATCATGTCACAGACAATTATGTAGCGTGATGTCCTACCCAGTCACATTATCCTGACACCAAGCTGACCAGTCCAAACACTAACCTCTTAATGCTGAGTAACTAGTGAGGCAGCTGTTTGTACCATTTTTGTAAGTCTTTGGTTTGACCTGGCTTGGGTTAAAACCTGCGACCTCCCACATCTGAAGCAGATGCTCTAACCACTAGGCCACATGAGCAGTCACAACATTCAAAGATGATTCCACTTGTTGACCATGAAAACTCATCACATTTTCACTAGAGATAAATTGAAATTTGGACAGATATCAAATTAAAATTTGAAAAAGTTTTAAATAAACACAGTTGTCTGGTTTACAGATCTGAGGTCTCAGCTTGCACAGTGACTTTGATATTAAAATTATTGAGAGTGATTATTTTTTCAGTTTCAAATTTGTACATATTTAGTTTTAAACAGTCACATGTTACTTAAAATTGCTGCAATCTATCGTGTACTGAAAAATGGCATTAAACCCCTCAACAACAACAACAACTTATGTCAAGCCAGAGTACCCAAATGTGCGAACAGTTGCTTACCTGGAAAGCATTGTTTGCTGCAACAAGTGGTGTGAGACCTCTACTGGCAATGCAACATATGCTGCAACAGCCACTTCAGGGTTAATAGGGGCTACTGTCACACTGTTCTGTAATCACTGAGCTAAGCATTGATTTTATTGTACCATACCCGAATTATGGAATTTGTGCAAAACAACCATAAAGGACAGATTCCCAACTTGTTCAAACTGGCTAAGCTAGCTGTGCCAGATAAACCTCATAAACCATCAGCAGATTAATTTTCATTCAACTAGAGGAGACATCTTTTGAGGATATTGATTTCAATAGAGCTTTAACAGAATGGAGCATGTGTTTCGGTGACAAGGGGAGAGCCCCCCCCCTTTGATAAAATCCTGGCAGCATAAGTGATGCTGGATGGACAAACACAGCAGCCAAACCCAATTCAGCAGTATTTCCAAATTAAATAATGAAATGGAGAACATCAGACTTACAGACCATTTAAGGCTGTTTTTGGATTTCTTACATTTCATGATGCATCAGATTAATCTATACGCAGATTAGTGAATAAACAGAGTAGACTTGATTTTCTACAGTTGCTTGAGAAAATGGAAGCCTGTCACACCTGATGAATTAAAACTCTGCTTTGGTTATGGCTGTGTATAAATATGATTTCAGGTTTTACTGGGCAGCTGAATGTGTAATATCAACCTTGTACTTAAGCCAAAATATGAATTGGGATGTATTTGTTAATATGCTAAGCAATTATCACCTCAAAAGGTAATGAATTCAGGAGGTGATTGCCTATGTAAGCTTATAAGTGGCCATTAGATGACATGTACTTTAATTAAAAACAAGAAAAGCTGTAGGGCCTTATGAACAACTGTTAATGACTAAGGAATGTACACTTGTGTTTCTTGGCTAGATGTTCATTAACTGTTACCTATTCAACACATGAGATGTTCAAAACATTGATATAAAACTGTAACAGACATACACATGTAAAGTTGAGCCACTAAAAATAAAGTCTTATAAGACATATATTTGAACTTTTCCATTAAAAATGGAAACAAAAATATATGTGAAATACAAATATAATTTAACATTTTATCTGTATTTGTACCTGTACATGCAAATGAAGTTAGATTGGTGACTTAATGCTTATAATCAAGTTCAGACATTAGTAATTATTTGGGGTTTGATTATATATTATGTACCTTAATTAAAACACAAGCAAGTTAAAAGCAGAGTTCAATTTTCATTTATTTTCTCCAACAAGGCAGTACTGAGGGATCTTGTGCTGCAAAACTATAAGGCACTTTAATGGTTAAGAATTTAGACTATGAATGGTATGTCTGGCATTTTAATGGTTAAGAATTTAGACTATGAATGGTATGTCTGGCATTTTAATGGTTAAGAATTTAGACCATGAATGGTATGTCTGGCACTTTAATGGTTAAGAATTTAGACCATGAATGGTATGTCTGGCACTTTAATGGTTAAGAATTTAGACCATGAATGGTATGTCTGGCACTTTAATGGTTAAGAATTTAGACTATGAATGGTATGTCTGGCATTTTAATGGTTAAGAATTTAGACTATGAATGGTATGTCTGGCACTTTAATGGTTAAGAATTTAGACTATGAATGGTATGTCTGGCACTTTAATGGTTAAGAATTTAGACTATGAATGGTATGTCTGGATTCTTCTAAAGATATGTTCAGATTTTTATATTTGCATGAGTTCTTTATTTAATGTACAAGGATTTCCAACTGTCCTAATTTCCCTAGTAAATTCAGCAAAAATGAACTTTACATTTTTCTTAAATTCTTTCTTGACTTGCAAATAATATTCATTTACATACCGTATTTTTGAAAAAAATAATTTTTACAAAAGAAGTACAAGGACTTCACAAGATTTGGAGGTAATTTTTGTTAGCTAATGCACTTTGTTTGAAAGATTCAAATTAGCTTTTCTTTCTGGTGCTTTTATTAACAAGTTCATCTATATTTAATTTTTTTTTTTTTTTGATTTTCCACTGCCGTCTCTTACCTGAAGCCCCTCTGGTATTTAATTATCCCCAACACACATCATGCATATACATTTTTTCTTTTGACATTTTGGTATCTTTGTTGTATAGTTAAACAGAAGATTCAGTAGAATGTCTTCTTTGTTTTTATTATTAAAAGAATTGAGTGTGCAATGACTGTCACACTCATCCCGAGAAATAATTTACCAAGAATAGGAAGAATGAAATCTTGACATAAAGTTGCAGATGCATCAAACACCAAACAAATCCATAATTCTTCTCAGTTGTATACTACAGCTGAGAACTGTTATGTATATGTAATTAAATTGCTTGTGTGTTAGTTTTAAAATTCTTTTTTATTTTTGTTTCATTACATTTTATTGTAATGATTATTGAAAGGATTCAAAATTCTTTTTCAGTAATTAGATATTATCTTTTACTAAATGTTATTTATTTAAGACGTAAAAGTGTTACATAAGAATTATTTTTAGTTAACCTAGTTCGTCTTGGGCTAGCAAGAACGTAAACAGGCAGTTAAAATGATTGGTCAGTGTCAGGGCCATACTTTCCTTGCGTGATCACCATGTGTAAGCATCGTTTATTTATGATTGGTTTTTAAGTGGGGTTACACTGGCGTACGTGATGGATTTCTTTGTAGTAAGAGACCACATGACCCAGCTCGCGAGACTTGAAATGATGTTTTTGGGGTTTAAATACGCATTCTTAATATTCTTCTGGCAGAGTCATTTTAATATCTTGAAGGAACAAGGTGTTATTTTTATTTGTTGCCAGATTGTTTGTTTTTCATCTGATTTTTTGGATTTAATAATTTATTCTCCTGGAAACTCAACAAGTTGACTTTCTTATAAAAAAATTCTGAAAGATATTCATGGAAATTTATTCTGGAATTATTTGGAAACAAAAACTGTGATTCAATTGGGGAATTGTTGATATTCGTACATTGGACAACATCTGACGTCATCACCTTCCATATTTGTACGTCGTCGAGATTCGAACCTGGATTCTAATAGAACTATTTAGTGATAGGACTTGTGTTTTCATTCTTAGGATCAAATTTTGGATTATATTCACAAACTGTAAATCCTATTTACCAATTTTTACATTGTTTTCTAGGGAAATAAATTATTTTGTTAAAATATACAAAGCTTGTTGACTTCACTCTTTTCTTCTGTTACATTTGTACGAGCCTACACGTAACAGGAGAAAATTGGGTCGCTCGTCTTTGGGATATATGAATTTTGGTTAAATATTTCAGAAAATTGTTTTTTGAAATTTAAATTCCCCTAGTCTTTAAATCCCAAGTACTATTTTACATTTTTATTTGAAATCTTAAGTGAAAACAACAGGCTTTTATTCACAATGTCATCAAAAGTGGAAACTTTTCTTTCTAATCCAACTCAGGAGCAGTTGGATAGTCTGAAAAAAGATGAGTTGCTTGAACTTGCCAGAAAGTATGATCTTTCTGAAGCAAAATCTTCCTTAACGAAACAAGAAATTAAAAATATTTTGATCCAATATTTGGTGGGGAAAAATATTTTGATAAAAGTGTTTTGGCATCAGTCAGTAAGTCCATGACAGACACTGACATTAAAGTAATCGAATTAAAAATGAAATTCAAAATGGAAGTAGAGTTAAGGAAGCTCGAGCTTCAGAAAGAGAAGAGAGAGAGAGACAGGAGAGGGAGAAAGATAAACAGTTACAATTACAAAGAGAGAAGGATGAAAGGGAATTTCAACTTAGAATGAAAGAATTTGAGCTGGCAAGTGGCAAGCATGATTCCACTTCACATACAGATTCAAGTTTTGACATTACAAAAAATATCAGGTTCGTTCCCCCTTTTAGTGAAAAGGAAGTAGACAAATATTTTATCTATTTTGAAAAAGTTGCTGAAAATTTGAAATGGCCAAGGGAGCATTGGACTCAATTATTGCAATGTGTACTTTTCGGCAAAGCCCGAAATATCTATGCATCCCTGTCAGTACAACAGAGTTCGGATTATGATTTGGTTAAGGAGTACATCTTAAGGGGTTATGCGTTAGTCCCTGAGGCTTATCGGCAAAAATTTAGGAACTATAAAAAGGAAGCTGGACAGACTTATGTCGAATTTGCTAGAGAAAAAGAACAGTTATTTAAGAGATGGTGTTTAGCCAAGAAAGTTGAACAGGATTATGAAAGTCTTGAACAACTTGTTTTACTTGAAGAGTTCAAAAACTGTGTTCCCAATGATATTAAGAATCATCTTGAAGAACATAAGATTGAAACGTTGGAAAATGCTGCTCTTGCTGCTGATGAGTACTCCTTAACTCATAAAGTTCCTGTTGTAGGCAAATCATTCACTCAGCAGTCTACTGGTAGAAAGGTATTTCAGCCTAATACGACTCCTCCTAAAATTCGGTCTGGCACAACTTCTAAAAATCAAGTTTCTGATAAACTTGAATCAAAATCCTTGTCTCTGCCTACGTGTACCTATTGCAAGAAAAAAGGACACGTCATTTCTGATTGCTTCAAATTGAAATATAGGCATCAGAATCAAGATAGACCTATCCCAAGTGCTCTTATTTCTAAGAGGTCAAGGTCACGGTCATGTATTGAAAGCAATACATTTGTTGGATCTCAAAAACCCCAGTCTGATTTTATTATGGAGAATTATGAACCATTCATGTTGAAGGGTTCTATATCACTCTTGGGTGATTTGGCCAATTTTATCCCTATTAAAATTTTAAGGGATACAGGAGCTTCTCAGAGTCTTTTAGGGTCAGGTACTTTGCCTTCTTCTGAGAAGTCCTGTTCTAATGAGAGTGTTCTCATTCAGGGAGTAGAGTGCGGCTTTGTTAATGTTCCTCTCCATTCTGTAAATGTGTCATCAGACTTAGTTTCAGGACCTGTGACAGTCGGTATAGTGTCTAACATACCCGTTGAGGGCATTCATTTGTTACTAGGCAATGACCTAGCTGGAGACAAGGTTGTGGTTAATCCACTTGTAACTGACAAGCCTTCTTTGGATCAGAAAGTTGATCCTATTGAAAAAGAATACCCTGAGCTATACCCAGCTTGTGCAGTTACCAGAGCTATGTCAAAGAAAGCTCTTGAGAATGATTTTGATAAGGAAGACATTCCTTTAGCTGACACATATATTGGTCAGGCTTTTGATGAGGTCACTTTCACTTCTAATTTGGATCAATCAGGTGGTATTGATCACAGTGATCCTCTTTTAAATACTCATTCTCTTTTATCTAATCAGGGTGATAAACGACAATCACTTGTCGTCGAACAGGAAAAAGATCCTGAGATCTCCTGTTTGTTTCAGAGGGCCATTAGTGAAACTGAAGCAACTGAAGTACCTGTCTGTTATTTCATTAAAAATGGAATTCTTATGAGAAAATGGAGACCTCCCGAGGTACCTGCTAATGACGAGTGGTCAGTAAACTATCAGATTGTAGTTCCAAAATCTTACAGACAGGAAATACTTAGTTTGGCCCATGAAACTTCTCTGGCTGGTCATCTAGGGATAAATAAAACTTATAACAAGATCTTGACTCACTTTTACTGGCCAAAAATCAAAAGTGATGTTTGTAAATTTTGTAGATCTTGTCATACTTGTCAAATGGTAGGAAAATCCAATCAGAAGATACCTAAGGCTCATCTGCAACCAATTCCTGCATTTGACAAACCATTTGGCAGAATTATGGTAGATTGTGTTGGTCCCTTACCTAAGACCAAGTCAGGCAACCAATATTTGTTGACCGCTATGTGTGCGTCAACAAAATTCCTAGAGGCAATTCCTTTGAGGAATATTATGGTAAAAGCTTTGATAAAGCTTTTTACTCAATTTGGCCTTCCCCAATCTGTCCAATCAGGTGAAAGGTCAAATTTCATGTCTGGACTTTTCCAACATGTTATGCTTGAATTTGGCACTCTGCAATTCAAGTCAAAAGTGAAACTATGGTTTCACAAAACTTTACTTGAGAGAACATTTGAGTCCTGTAATAGAGTTCATTCTCTCTTGCTCATTCTTGAAAATTTTCTTCAATTTAGATTTTACGGCCCTTACAAAGTAAAGAAGAAAAGGAATGAGTTAAAATTATAATTATAGTACTCTGGTCTAAATAAATTAATGGAGTACTAGTATATTGTAAGAGAGAGCTAAGTAAATTATTACAATTAATTTAGTTTTACCTGTCCCACAAACTGAGGACTTAACTGAAGAAATTCAATTGGACACCGTTGATCTTGGAGCAACAAATCTTCGGAATTCGGAAATTATGAAAGATCTAGACCAGAAACTTTTACATTTGCAACAACAAGAAAGAAATGAACTTAAACAGTTATTATTCGAATATGAGCACTTGTTTCCGGATATTCCTACGAGGACAAACAAAATTTTTCATGACGTTGAAATTGTAGATTCAAAACCTGTGAAACAACACCCATACAGGATGAACCCTCTCAAACAGGAGTACTTGAAAAAGGAAATACAGTATTTGCTGGAGAACGATTTCATAGAGCCCAGTAAAAGTGATTGGAGTTCACCATGCATACTTGTTCTGAGACCAGATAAAACTTTCCGTATGTGCACTGATTATAGGAAGGTGAACAGCATGACAAAAACAGATTCATTTCCATTACCAAGGATCGATGATTGCATTGATAAAATTGGAAATGTCAAGTACGTCACCAAATTTGACCTTCTGAAAGGATTTTGGCAATTTCCACTTACGGAAGGAGCGAAAGAAATTTTGATGTTTGTGACTCCAGATGGACTCTATCAATATAAAGTAATGCCGTTTGGGATGAAGGGTTCTCCAAGTACGTTTCAATGCTTGATGAATATGATTACTTCCGGTCTAGATAATTGTGATGCTTATATTGATGATGTCATCATCTACAATGACACCTGGAAAGGATATCTAGCCACGATTCGGAAATTCTTTGAAAGACTCACTGATGCCAATTTGACAATCAATTTATCTAAAAGTGAGTTCTGCTGTGCTTGTGTAACTTTCCTAGGACATATTGTAGGACATGGTCAAGTTAAACCTATTGATGCTAAGGTGGAGGCTATCTCTGATTTTCCTGTGCCTGTCAGTAAAAAGCAATTAATGCGATTCTTGGGTATGGCCGGATACTATCGAAAGTTTTGTTCCAATTTTTCCAATATTGCTGAACCTCTGACAAATTTGTTAAGTAAGAGAAACAAGTTTCTTTGGACCGAAAAATGTTAGGAAGCTTTCGATAGGTTAAAAGCAATACTCAAAAGTGCGCCAGTTCTTACAGCTCCAAATTTCAATCAGTCTTTTAAATTGTCTGTGGATGCAAGTGATGTTGGGGTTGGAGCAGTATTGATTCAAGAAGACAGCAATGGTATTGATCACCCAGTGTGCTATTTCTCTAAGAAATTAAATAAGCACCAAAGAAATTACTCAACAATCGAGAAGGAATGTTTGGCTTTAATTTTGGCATTACAACATTTTGAGGTTTACATTAGCTCGGCTCCTTCTCCGGTTGTTGTGTATAGTGATCACAACCCCCTTACTTTCATCGACAAGATGAAAAATAAAAATCAAAGATTATTAAGGTGGAGTTTGTTTTTGCAAGAGTATAATCTGAACATCAGGCACATCAAAGGAAAAGACAATTTGATTGCAGATGCACTTTCCCCGTGTATAGAAATATTATTTCATGTACACTTTATATAATTTATAAGAATTCTTATATAATTTTGTTTGCCACATGTATAATTTACATATGGTACAAAAGAAAGCTTTATTATATAAATCTTTCTTTTTTCTTTATGGGAGGAAGTGTTCCGTATATGTAATTAAATTGCTTGTGTGTTAGTTTTAAAATTCTTTTTTATTTTTGTTTCATTACATTTTATTGTAATGATTATTGAAAGGATTCAAAATTCTTTTTCAATAATTAGATATTTTCTTTTACTAAATGTTATTTATTTAAGACGTAAAAGTGTTACATGAGAATTATTTTTAGTTAACCTAGTTCGTCTTGGGCTAGCAAGAATGTAAACTGGCAGTTAAAATGATTGGTCAGTATCAGGGCCATACTTTCCTTGCTTGATCACCATGTGTAAGCAACGTTTATTTGATTGGTTTTTAAGTGGGGTTACCCTGGCATACGTGATGGATTTCTAGTAGTAAGAGACCACATGACCCATCTCGCGAGACTTGAAATGATGTTTTTGGGGTTTAAATACGCATTCTTAATATTCTTCTGGCAGAGTCGTTTTAATATCTTGAAGGAACAAGGTGTTATTTTTATTTGTTGCCAGATTGTTTGTTTTTCATCTGATTTTTTGGATTTAATAATTTATTCTCCTGGAAACTCAGCAAGTTGACTTTCTTATAAAAAATTCTGAAAGATATTCATGGAAATTTATTCTGGAATTATTTGGAAACAAAAACTGTGATTCAATTGGGGAATTGTTGATATTCGTACATTGGACGACATCTGACGTCATCACCTTCCATATTTGTACGTTGTGGAGATTCGAACCTGGATTCTAATAGAACTATTTAGTGATAGGACTTGTGTTTTCATTCTTAGGATCAAATTTTGGATTATATTCACAAACTGTAAATCCTATTTACCAATTTTTACATTGTTTTCTAGGGAAATAAATTATTTTGTCAAAATATACAAAGCTTGTTGACTTCACTCTTTTCTTCTGTTACATTTGTACGAGCCTACACGTAACAGAACATATTTCAGTTACAGGAGATTTTTAACAGAATTTGCAGTTCATGACTGGAGATGTAAATGTCATGTGAAAGGCAGTACTTAATTAAGATTTCCATATCAGTCTCCTTCACCAGTTAATCATGATGGTGTTGATAACTGTTGTATTGCTGTTGTAACATGTTCAGCAAAGGAAGATTTGCAATACCAAAATGGGGTGTCACACTAATGCATCACAATTGGGTGTCACTATAATGCACCATAAATGAGTGTTGCTATAATGCCCCACAAAAAATAGCCTAATTCTAATAAATTTTCTACTGCAGGTGCACTAGAATTATTTGTTGTAAAGTAAAAGTAGCCAGGTAAATCACCCAGCTCCCAGCTGATAAGGAAAAAGCCTTGCTTATTTGAGGTAAAAGGTTAAGGAGGCAAAATATGTAGATAATATGAAGATACAGGGAAAATCAGACCTCAGCTGGATATGACAGGCTGTTTAAAGAGGGGGACCATTTGGGACATTGTACTGGTACATCATAATCCATTGGTAAGTGAGGGTCTAGGACATTACCCCCCCCCGTCAATTACCCCCCTGCCAATACCCCC
>JAECUM010034575.1:0-28557 GCA_016617855.1 Megalonaias nervosa
TATATATATATATATGTGTGTGTGTGTGTGTGTGTGTGTGTGTGTGTGTGTGTGTGTGTGTGATAACAATATTTTGCCCAAAACTCTCATTATGAATATTACACACTAACTAATTTTCTTGATTTATACCTACTGACATTGCAATTCAAGTGTAAAATGCTGCGGGACTCAAATAACCGACAGCATGAGAGAGTATGAATGATATTTTTTTTCGAAATCAATTACAAGTTGTCCGCATCATAGTTACCAGCCCAGTAGTGTTCTGAAACATATTCAACGGCTTGAAAGCCTATATCTGGTACTAGTGTATGCGAATTGTGAAACACCAGCATCACAAACTTATCGTACAAATATTGAAAAATATTCAACAGTTGTTCATATTTTACCCAGGACACGAGGTCACTGGTCACTGTTATTTTCCTTGTATTGTCCCCATACATATTTGTTAGTACAGAACTTTTCATTGTTTCCAAATCCTAATAAATCATCTGTTAATCTAAAGTATCATCAAAACGTACTCACAGTGAAGTTTTTATCATAGGAACTGTTGTTTTTTTTTAAGGCTATGGTTCGCAAATTTCACTTCATATCCTGATAACTCACTGTGCACTGTCGTCAAATTACATATAGATAATCACGCCATAATGCACAGAATAAATAATTACTTTTAAATAATCGCGCCATGAATACCCATATTTAAGTCTAACGATAGATTAGGACCACATTCTTATGTACTAAGCCTGAAAAAATAATTGTGACCTGAGCCCTATCAGGCCTAGTTGTTTAAGGTCATTTTTTGGGGGTGGGTGGTGGGGGTCCAACTCCTATATTTCGTGCCTTACACGTTTTGGATTTACTCACAAAACCTAATCGATTTTCATGGCCAACAATGAGTGTGACAAGGTAAAATTTGTTCGACAAGATAAAATTTTTTATCAAATAATTTTAAAACACCAAAATTAAATTTGTCATATGCTTAATTTTAGGGATTGCTAAAGGCAGTAAAACTAATCTCACAGATTTAAATTTATATCTGTAGATATGTTTAAAATAAATTTTTTTATACATTTAATTTAATAGACTTTGAAATCAAACTATTCATTTAAAAAAGCTTGAAGCATATAACTTAAAGTTTGGCTCATACAGTCCAAATTTAGAAAGCAAAGTTTATCAATATTGAAGAAAAGCTGTTGCTTTACAAATAACGTTCTGTCGAGGTGTAATGAAGCATAAAAGTTCACAAAGAATTTTGAGGCGAATTGCAGTATGCTTGCATAGATGTATCTAGATGTACACACTAATGAAGCAATTTCTGGCGTTACTATTCAGTTTTATGGTGTCACGTACAGAGCTAGATGATGTCATAGGTTAACCGGTTGCTTCTTTCTTGGTTTTTTTTTAGAGGCTGACCGTAAACAAAACAACGAGCAATGGGCCACACATTACATATCATGGCCTATATCATCAATACCTGGTTACTCACCGTGTATTGTAGCTAACCTTAATTCACACCATAATGCTCATATTCTCGTAATCAATTTCCTTTAAACCAGTCCAAAGAAGGCCTTAATTTAAGTTAAGCATAACTACCAAAAGAAAAGAAAACGCTAAAATTAGATTAGGACTACATTTGTGACCTGAGTCTATGAGCAATGACGGACTATGCCAAAAAAGTTGTGACCCGATTCTATGAACAATGACAGACTATGCAAAAAGAAAGTTGTGACCCGATTCTATGAACAATGACGGACTGTGCCAAAAACATTGTGACCCGAGTCTATGAACAATGACGAACTATGCCAAACACGTTGGATCTGCCCTCAAAGCTGAAACATATTCTGACTTAAGCACCAAGAATATTTTCAAGCATCCTACCCAGCGACGACAAAATCGGAAATTAGGTTCTAACGCCAGAGCGCACAACAGACCATGAGTGTGTTTATACAATGTAGTATGTCCGATGACACGACTCTTCTGCGGGCA
The DNA here is from genome assembly GCA_016617855.1 of Megalonaias nervosa. Taxonomy (NCBI): domain Eukaryota; kingdom Metazoa; phylum Mollusca; class Bivalvia; order Unionida; family Unionidae; genus Megalonaias; species Megalonaias nervosa. The sequence continues at coordinate 1,984 of JAECUM010034575.1, forward strand.
TTTTGGAAACAATGGGATAAGCTATGCTTTTGGTTGCAGAAATGCTCTAAATGTGTACAAGATTTTGGTCCATTTCATCTTAGGAAGACCAGAGAGTAAAACATGGAATTAGCATGCACGATAAGGCACAACGCGTGGGAAAATAATGTGTCCTGCAGATACCCGTTTCAAAGAAAAAACATTTTCTTAACCTAAATGAAGCTTAAATGAGATTTTGTTTTATTCTTTAAACATTTTAATTTACTAATACCTTTTCCCTTTCGCAATTCACTATACTCTACCCATTCTATGCAAGCCTTATATGTGTATCTTTTACGCTGTATAAAATCTGTTTACATTCAAATATTGTTTACTGGAAGCTGAATGTAAAAAGTTTCTGGGAAAGGAAACTACACATTGAATGGTCATGCTATATCTGGCGGAGAGGGGAGACTGAGTACAATACATCATAATTTCCGAAATAAGGTTTACTCCGGATATTATATTCACATTTGACAACGGTCAATAATGATGAATAATTGATGTGTATATTAACGTTGCTTCGCAAATGTTATTTCGTCCGCTTTTATGCCACCCAACCCCCACCCCCTCAACAATATGAACAGGCCCAGGTTTTCTATAGTAAGCAATGGAAATGTCCTAGATGCACAGGATTTAGAAACAGGGTTATCAAACAATGACAGCAATTTATTCAACAATGACAGCAATTTATTAAACAATGACAGAATTTTATTAAACACGGAGAGCAATTTATTAAACGCAGTTAGATATGCAAAGGAGTATAGGAATGCCGACAAACTCAAAACGTAGAGGTCTCAATGGTATCGGTTCGGAGTATTTTACATCATTAAAAATAATACCAGTCCTAACGGTATCATTACATTACATCAGCAAAAGTAATAGAAACATAGACATGGAAACCATTTTAATGAAACATTCAATAAAGGTATACTTCATCAGACTGATCCCCCATTATAGGGGTATATCAATTCTTATCCATTCTCTCTCTCTCTCTCTCTCTCTCTCTCTCTCTCTCTCTCTCTCTCTCTCTCTGTTAGAAGATTAATTTATACACATGTTGTTATGTTCATTATTAATTAACTTATTCTTTGATGTCTGTAGCAGTGTATTTTATATTAATTATGTACTGTACTGACTATGTGTTTTTTTGCAATGACGTTCTGTTCCGTTCTGTTAACATCTTTATTTCTATGCTTGATAGAAGACTTATTCGGTGGGCAGAGGACAACAATGCTACTGACGAATCATAAGCAGGTTTTAGTCAGGGTTATTCAACAATAGACAATTGTTTTCGTTACAATCAATGGTACAAAAGTATATCAAACGGCCTAGAGGTATATTTTATGGTATACGTACTAATAAAGACTTAACCAGTTATGTAACCTGACCGTCAGGGCTGTGTATTATCTCCCTGTTATTTTTACTATTTATAAATGATTTATGTCTCTGTTGCAAGAATATTGTCCAAATGGTATCTTTATCACTAATGACATACTAATTCAATGTATAATGTATGCATAAGATGTAAAAGAAATGTAGGGGAGACGGTATAAGATTACAACAACAAATTCAAGTCATAGGACAGTTTTGTTTCCTTACGGGTATGAAAGTAAACTATAAAACCAATACCATTGCCTTTAGAAATGGCGGATTACTGCGATATTATTAAAAATGGGATTATCAGGGATATAACATAGAAATCGTATCCTTTTGCAAATATAAATGGGGGTTTCTTATGAAACTACCCTAAACTGCAAAAAAGCCTCAAATTGTATTAAGCATCACAAGCAAAACGGAGGTTTTTTCTCTTCAAAATAAATCTTTTTTTTTTTTTAAATGCACAATGGCACAATATGTTAAAAATATTTACAGATGCAGTAAAACCAGAATTATGCCGTGGAGCCGAAATAAGCAGATATTAATTTTCTACCAATAGAAATGTGCCAAAAAAGTGTAAAAACATTAGGTGTTTCGTCTGCTGTGAGCAATTTTATATCTCTATGTGAAGTGGTAGACTTGCTATATGTATTAAATATTGGTGTAAATTCTGTCTGTCTGTCTGTCTGTCTCTGTCTCTGTCTGTCTGTCTGTCTCTGTCTCTGTCTCTGTCTCTCTGTATATATATATATATATATATATATATATATATATATATATATATATATATATATATATATATATATATATATATATATATATATATATATATATATATTGTTTACATTGGCTCGTTTCAAGTAACATAAAGAAAAAAGCGAAGACAACAAGCTTTGTAAATTTTAACATAAATAATTTATTTCCCTAGAAAACACCGTGAAAAGGTAAAAATATGAAATAGGACTTACGATTTGCGAAGAAAATCCAAACATTTGTCCTAGAATTGTGAAAAACATATAAGTCCTATCAATAAACAATTCTAATTTAAGCTAGTCTGAATATCAGTTCCGTTCCAAGATGATGGATGATGACGTCAGACGAAGTTTTTACACAAATGTCCAGAATTTTCACTTTGAATCACAATTTGTACTGTTCTGTTCCAATTTAGAACCAATTTCACTAAATGTCTTTGTCCAAAGCCACTTGTGTATAGTTCTCCAGGGAAAATAATTATTATTTAAAAAGTAGATGAACTATAGCTGTCATCTATAACAATACACGTCTCGCTCTACAGACGTACAAATGAACAACTCTTTCCAGCACCAGAAAAAGAATACCTTCTTCTCAAGGTATTAGAACGACTCTGCAAGGTGTTAAAATATGACTATGACAGACTATTTCACACATACCTGAGTATTTAAACTGAACGAAAACGTCATTTCATGCACACGCACGAAGAAAGCATGGTGATTTCCAAATGTCACCATCGCATTACACGATATAATCATACATGCTTGGCAAATGACCTTGGCAACAACCAATCATTTTGCTAGCTTGTTTATCAAGCCAGCAATCTAAAAAAATTGCTTACGAAATCCTAAGAGTCATATTTACGTTTTAAATAAACACGACGTTTCTTTCAAAATGTCAGACCCTGTGAACATAATCATCATCACAATAATAATTATATTTAATGATACAAAAATGAAATAGAAAGAATTCAAATTTTAACACACAAGTAATTAAATTACATGGTCGTAACACTTTCCCCCATAAAGAAAAAAGAAAGATTTATGCAATAAAGCTTTCTTTTTTACCAGATGTGAATTATACATGAGGTAAAAAAAATTACATAAAAAGAATTCTTATGAATTATATAAAGGTGTATATGAAAATAATATTTCTATACACGGGAAAGTGCATCTGCAATTAAATTGTCTTTTCCTTTGATGTGCCTGATGTTAAGATTGTATTCTAGCAAAAATAAACTCCACTTCAATAGTCTTTGACTTTTATTTTTCATTCTGTTGATGAAAGTAAGGGGGTTGTGATCACTAAACACAACAACCGGAGAAGGAGCTGAGCTGATGTAAACTTCAAAATGCTGTAATGCCAGTATTAAAGCCAAACATTCCTTCTCGATTGTTGAATAGTTTCTTTGGTGTTTATTTAATTTCTTAGAGAAATAACACACTGGATGTTCTACACCATTTCTGTCATCTTGAATCAAAACTGCTCCAACCCCAACATCACTTGCATCCACAGATAGTTTGAATGGTTGACTGAAATCTGGAGACGTTAAAACTGGTGCACTTTTAAGTATGGCTTTTAACCTATCAAAAGCTTCCTGACATTTTTCAGTCCAAAGAAACTTGTTTTTCTTTCTTAACAAGTTTGTCAGAGGTTCAACAATATCAGAAAAATTAGAACAGAATTTGCGATAGTACCCAGCCATACCTAAAAATCGCATCAGCTTTGTTTTACTGACAGGCACAGGAAATTCAGAAATAGCCTTGACCTTAGCTTCTATAGGTTTAACTTGACCATGTCCTACAATATGTCCTAGAAAAGTAACACAAGCACGGCAAAACTCACTTTTAGATAAATTAATAGTCAAATTTGCATCAGTGAGTCTGTCAAAGAACTTTCGAATCGTGGCTAGATGTTCTTTCCAGGTGTCGTTGTAGATGATGACATCATCAATATAAGCATCACAATCGTCTAGACCAGAAGTAATCATATTCATAAGGCGTTGAAAAGTACTTGGAGAACCCTTCATCCCAAATGGCATTACTTTATACTGGTAGAGTCCATCTGGAGTCACAAATGCCGAAATTTCTTTTGCCCTTTCCGTTAGTGGAATTTGCCAAAATCCTTTCAGAAGGTCGAATTTGGTGACGTATTTGGCATTTCCAATTTTGTCGATACAGTCATCGATTCTTGGTAATGGAAATGAGTCTGTTTTTGTCACACTGTTCACCTTTCCTATAATCAGTACACATTCGGAAAGTTTTATCCGGTTTCGGAACAAGTATGTATGGTGAACTCCAATCACTCTTACTGGGCTCTATAAAATCATTTTCCAGTAAATACTGAATCTCCTTTTTCAAGTATTCCTGTTTGAGAGGGTTCATCCTGTATGGGTGTTGTTTCATGGGTTTTGAATCAACTATTTCAACGTCGTGAAAAAGTTTGTTTGTCCTTGTAGGTACGTCTGGAAACAAGTGCTTATATTCATACAATAATTGTTTAGGTTCATTTTTTTTCTTCTTGTTCTTGTAAACGAGAAAGTTTCTGGTCTAGATTTTCCATAATTTCCGAATTCCGAAGATTTGTTGTTCCAAGATTAGTAGAATCCGACTGAATCCCTTCAGTCAAACCCTCAGTTGGTAGGACAGGTACAACTAAATTAATTGCATGATTTACTTGGCTATCTCTTTCAACATACTCCTTAACATATTGATGTGGCAAAGTTGTTTTTGGTTTCGCCTCGCAGGAGTATTTATGATGTCATTTAAATCACTTATTTTATTTTCAACCGTGGATGGACCATAATATTTTGCCTGAAGAGGATTTTGTGGAATGGGCAAGAGAGCTAGAACTCTATCACCAGATTGAAAACTCCTATCCTTTGAGTTTTTATCATATCTCAATTTCATTTTTGATTGAGTAGAGTGCAAATTTGCTCTTGGGACCTCACAAGCCTTTGACAATTTATACTTGAAATCAGAGACATAATCAAGAAGATTAAGTTTTGTTTCTTCATTAGAAAGAAGTTTCTCTTTCAATAACTTTAAAGGTCCACGCACAGTATGTCCAAACACCAGTTCAAAGAGACTGAATCCTAGAGATTCCTGAACGGACTCTCTAACTGCAAACAAAAGTAAATGAATGCCTTCATCCCAGTCTTTACCTGTGTCAAAACAATATGACTTGATCATGTTTTTCAAAGTCTGATGAAATCGATCCAAAGCCTCTTGGCTCTCAGGATGATAGACAGATGATTTGAATTTTTGAATGCCTAATTCATACATGGCTTGCTGGAAAATTCCAGACATGTAATTTTACCCTTGATCCGATTGGACAGATTTGGGAAGGCCAAATTGAGTAAACAACTTTATCAAAGCTTTTACTATGTTTTTGGTTTTAATATTCCTCAAAGGAATTGCCTCTGGGAATCTTGTTGACGCACACATTATGGTCAACAAATATTGGTTGCCTGACTTGGTCTTTGGTAAGGGACCAACACAATCTACCATAGTTCTACTGAATGGTGCGTCAAATGCAGGAATTGGTTGCAGATGAGCTTTAGGTATCTTCTGATTGGGTTTTCCTACAATTTGACAAGTATGACGCGATCTACAGAACTTGCGAACATCACATTTGATTTTTGGCCAATAAAAGTGAGTCAAGATCTTGTGATAAGTTTTATTTATCCCTAAATGACCAGCCAGAGAAGTTTCATGGGCCAAACTAAGTATTTCCTGTCTGTAAGGTTTCGGAACCACAGTCTGATATTTTACTGACCATTCGTCACTAGCAGGTACCTCTGGAGGTCTCCATTTTCTCATAAGAACTCCATTTTTAATGAAGTAACAGACAGGTACTTCAGTAGCTTCAGTTTCACTAATGGCCCTCTGAAACAAACAGGAGATCTCAGGATCTTTTTTCTGTTCGACGACAAGTGATTGTCGTTTATCACCCTGATTAGAAGAAAGAGAATGAGTATTCAAAAGAGGATCACTGTGATCAATACCTTTTGACTGATCCAAATTAGAAGTGAAAATGACCTCATCAAAAGCATGACCAATACATGTGTCAGCTAAAGGAATACTTTCCTTATCAAAATCATTCTCAAGAGCTTTCTTTGCCATAGCTCTGGTAATTGCACAAGCTGGGTATAAATCAGGGATTTCTTTTTCAATAGGATCAAGTTTCTGATCCAAAGAAGGCTTGTTAGTTACAAGTGGATTAACCACAACCTTGTCTCCAGCCTACGTCGTTGCTTAGCAACAAATGAATGCCCTCAACGGGTAAATTAGACACTATTCCGACTGTCACATGTCCTGAAACTAAGTCTGATGACAAATTAACAGAATGGAGAGGAACATTAACAAAGCCGCACTCTACTCCCTGAATGAGAACACTCTCATTAGAACAGGACTTCTCAGAAGAAAGCAACATGCCTGACTCTAAAAGACTCTGAGAAGCTCCTGTATCCCTCACAATTTTAATAGGGATAGGATTGGCCAAATCACCCAAGAGTGATATAGAACCCTTCGACACGAATGGTTCATAATTCTCCATAATAAAATCAGACTGGGGTTTTTGAGATCCAACAAATGTATTGCTTTCAATACATGACCGTGACCTTGACGTCTTGGAAATAAGAGCATTTGGGATAGGTCTATCTTGATTCTGATGCCTATATTTCAATTTGAAGCAATCAGAAATGACGTGTCCTTTTTTCTTGCAATAGGTACACGTAGGAATAGACAAGGATTTTGAATCAAGTTTATCAGAAGCTTGATTTTTAGAAGTTGTGCCAGATTGAGCGTTAGAAAGAGTCGCATTGGGCTGAAATACTCTTCTACCAGTAGACTGCTGATTGAAAGATTTGCTTACCACTGGAACTTTATGAGTTAAGGAATACTTATCAGCAGCAATAGCAGCATTTTCCAAGGTTATGACCTCACGATCTTCAAGATGCATCCTAATGTCACTATGGACACATTTCTTGGACTCTTCAAGTAATATGAGTTGTCTGAGACTTTCGTAATCTTTGTGGACCTTACTAGAAGAGCAGCACCTATCAAATTGTTGTTCTTTTTCCCATGCAAATTCGACATAAGTTTTGTCAGTGGATTTTCTAGAATTCCTGAATTTTTGCCGATAAGTCTCAGGGACCAACTCATAACCCCTCAAAACGCATTCCTTAACCAAATCATAGTCAGCTCTTTGCTCCAGTGACAGTGAAATGTAAATATTACGAGCTCTACCAGTAAATACACATTGCAATAATAGAGTCCAGTACTCCCTTGGCCACTTCAAATTTTCAGCAGCTTTTTCAAAATGAATAAAATATTTGTGTACTTCCTTTTCACTAAAAGGGGGTACTAACGTGATCATCAAAAGTAGGGGAGTGTTTTCCTTTTGCCAACTCTAATTCTTTCATTTTAATTTGTGTTTTGACCTCTCTCTCTCTCTCTCTCTCTCTCTCTCTCTCTCTCTCTCTCTCTCTCTCTCTCTCTCTCTCTCTCTTCAAATTGCAACTGCATTACTTCCATTTCTTCTTCCATTTTCATCTTTTCTATCTGAAATTGAATCTGTCTTATCTCTAATTCCAGCTTTTTTAGCTGGACTTCCATTTTCAAAATTTCCGAACACTCCTGAATAAAATTCAAACCTTTTCTACTTTTGATGATATTGTGAATGAAAGCCTGTTGTTTTCACTAAGATTTCAAGTAAAATATGAAATAGAACTTGGGATTTAAAACTAGGGTAATTTAAATTTCAATTTTTTAGCCAAATATATATATATATCAGCTAATTTCATGTATCAGCCAATTTCAAATATCAGCCAATTTCATATATCCAAGGACGAGAACCCCAATTTTCTTTATGTTACGTATCGTTTAAAGTAACATAAAGAAAAGAGCGAAGACAGCAAGCTTTATAAATTTTAACAAAAATAATTTATTTCCCTAGAAAACACCGTGAAAAGGTGAAAATATGAAATAGGACTTACGATTTGCGAAGAAAATCCAAACATTTGTCCTAGAATTGTGAAAAACATATAAGTCCTATCAATAAACAATTCTAATTTAAGCTAGTCTGAATCTCAATTCCGTTCCAAGATGGTGGATGATGACGTCAGACGAAGTTTTCACACAAATGTCCAGAATTTTCACTTTGAATCACAATTTGTACTGTTCTGTTCCAATTTAGAATCAATTTCACTAAATGTCTTTGTCCAAAGCCAGTTGTGCATAGTTCTCCAGGGAAGATAATTATTATTTAAAAAGTAGATGAACTATAGCTGTCATCTATAACAATACACGTCTCGCTCTACAGACGTACAAATGAACAACTCTTTCCAGCACCAGAAAAAGAATACCTTCTTCTCAAGGTATTAGAACGACTCTGCAAGGTGTTAAAATATGACTATGACAGACTATTTCACACATACCTGAGTATTTAAACTGAACGAAAACGTCATTTCATGCACACGCACGAAGAAAGCATGGTGATTTCCAAATGTCACCATCGCATTACACGATATAATCATACATGCTTAGCAAATGACCTTGGCAACAACCAATCATTTTGCTAGCTTGTTTATCAAGCCAGCAATCTAAAAAAATTGCTTACGAAATCCTAAGAGTCATATTTACGTTTTAAATAAACACGACGTTTCTTTCAAAATGTCAGACCCTGTGAACATAATCATCATCACAATAATAATTATATTTAATGATACAAAAATGAAATAGAAAGAATTCAAATTTTAACACACAAGTAATTAAATTACATGGTCGTAACAATATATATATATATATATATATATATATATATATATATATATATATATATATATATATATATATATATATATATATACTATACTCTATATATAACCATACACAGCCCCAAAAATATTATTTGATGCTTAAATTTCTTGATGATCAAGTAGTGTAAACTGAATTACTTATGTAAAACATTAGTTATTCTAATATGGGTTTGGAGTAATTTTTGGATTCCACAAGATGTTTGGAACCCTATCATTTTCCTTAATTCTTTTGAAAAATGTCGGATCGCACCATGAAGAATTGGCCTGCTTTCAAAAATGAATCTCCTAAAAATACGACTTTAGACGACCACAAGCTAAATGTAAATAATCGAATCATATAAGTTTATATTGAAAAAGGTCGACAGGTAGGAGTTGACTGAGGTCTTCCACATTGCTCATAATGAACAGATCACGGAACAGCTTTTCTTTATACGAATTTCCCTTCCGGTGTGTCCGTCCTCTGTATTTAAGTTATATTTATAGATTTACCCCTGTCAGTGTAACATTGGGCTTAATTTATAGAAATATGACAAATACAAACATTTTCTTATTAATAATATAGCTGTATATATTCACTATGCATTATAAAGACGCAAAATGTTGAATAACTAGTACCAATTTTATTGCTGATGGCGCGTCAGATAAATTCCCTTCATAAGTGTAGGGCATGAAATCCCAGGATAGAAATTCAAAGACAGAAATTCACAGAAAAAGTCACATTTTAAAGTTTTACTGTTATGATTTACATGCAGGACAAAAAGTGACAGGATATAAAGCCACACCTTGAATTTTGTAATGTTGCGACCTTTTATATGAACGACACGACTTAATTGCCCTTTTCTTGCTGATCAGCTGAATTAGCATGTTTATCTTATTGTTCTTGTTGCAGTATTTTTCCGTGTTTTCTTTTTTCGTGTTTTTTTAAATTAATTTTTGTAATTTTTTATAATTTGTTTTTATATTTATTATTATATATTTATTTATTTTCTATTATAGGTGAGTCAGATATCCCTTCGTATTCTGGTCTGTAGTAATCTGTCCTGTTCTCTATCCCTGTTCTCGACTCTTCCGCATGGATGGCTCTGTCGTGTTCGTTCTTTTCTGTCTTTTGGGTTTGGGGTTGGGGAGGCGTTTTATTTTTTCGACTCATGGCTCCTGCCTGTCTTATGGGCACTCGAAGTATTTGTTTGGTTTTTTTCTGTTGTTATTCGTGTTTCGTTCTTTCTCAGGAAATATCGGTTTTAGACTCTTGTTTATTTCTACGTATGTTTCCCGTGTTAATGGCTTTTGTGTCTTTCTTACAATTTATTTTCCGATAGATGAACATTTTTTGTCCGTGTTTTCACATTTGTAGGGCTTTCGGTGGTGAATGCAACTTTTGTAACACGTTCGCACACGAAAACCGTGTAGGTAGAAGAAAGTCTTTAATTTTTTCAGCCTGTTCTTTGTCTATTTCCAGAATTCTGGTCCCTGTTTTAACTTGGTAGAATATATGTATTTCCATCCTCGTACTGTGTATTTTGATTCCCAGTTTCTTTTCAAATCTGTCTGCTGAAGCTTCAATCAGTATTCCTATAAAAAAAAAAAAAAGAGTCATTAGTATTATTAGCCATTCTATTATCTTTGCTTCATTTCCCGAGTTGTCAAATTTAGCATAAGGTAGTATTTGTTGTTCAACTTTTTGGGGAGAGAATCCTTGAGCCATTTTTTTCCCCGCCCCAGTCAAATGTTCATAGTAACACCACGACGAAAATCGGGAATGACGAAAACCTTGGATTTTTACATTTATTTCACGGGCCTGTATTTTGGGAAGTAAACTTTTTAGCACAAACGTGGTTTCATTTTTTAACCTACTTGTTAAAAAAGTAATTAGAGATTAAAACCAAAATTTAACCTGTATATCTTAACAAAGCTTCCTTTTGCAGTCTAAGAGTAAGCCCAAACTTAGCCTAGCTGATCTCAATGTTACATGCTTGTTTTGCAATTTGCCGTTAAGACTTCAGGTGCTAAACAATTACCCTTTCCCTGTGAAGCAATTCATTCACTGTTATAATTAACAGTAACAATTAAGAATAATATAATATAATGATTTTAATACATTTTTTATTTTAAAAAAATTGAAAATTCAGTGTGACTTTATGTCCTGTGTCTTGTTGTCCTGCATGCCCGCATTATTATGTTAATTGTGACTTTCTGTCCCATGTGTATTTATGACGTTTTGTCATGTGACTTTCTGTCTGTTTACCGAATTATATTGCATTACAAGGCATCATGACTGAATTATGGAATAAAGTGTTAATTAAGCAAACAACGGTCAGTAATATAATCTCAACATATTTCCCAAGCGGCACTCTGTAGGCTAGAGACAACCCCAAACCAAGGTTTACGTCTAAAATTCGGTCTTACAGGTATATCTGAATTCTACTGACAAACTCCTCATGCAAATGTCGAATTTGCATCACACACACACACACACACACACACACACAAATCGGAAACTTAATCATCTCGTCAACCGAATTATCATATTGTCACCAGGCCGATTAAGACGACAGATGAATACAATACTTCATGAGCAAATTTATTCTATGTACATCAATTAACTGTACGCATAGTTCACATTTTAAAACAAAATAAATATTTCGTTTCACGCATCGTTCCTTGTTCACTTGTTATATTTTTTCATACTCATATAACCAAGTATGGTACTTGAAATGAAATAAAATCTAAAATCTTGAAATCTATGAGGACCGGTTTTATCCACTTATTTACTTCATAAGGCGTGGCTTTAAAAATCGCTTATCAGGCTGGTGCCCTGCAGGAAGTTGCACATGCCTGTGTTATAGTGTTAAAAAGAACTGCACATCAAGATCGCACACAAACGTAAGTTATCTCAAACCACATGAGTTCGCCATGCAAACGAGTGTGGTTTACCTGGTAGAAACAGACGCAAAACCTAAGGATGCGGGTAAGAGTGCCATCTGCAAAAACCACACAGCGCCGACTTGGGCATGTATTTTTTTTTCAGAGATTAATATTCGCAAGGATGATAAACCGAATTCTTGATAACTCGTAATACAAAGAATCATTTTGTGCTTAGATCACGCGGATTTTAAGTGGAGTCGTGTTACCCGTTTTAAAATCTTGTTTGACTTCTGCTGGCGTTACTAATTGGGGAAATTCTGCATCAATAATGCTTGTAGTTCTAATCACGGATTTAAGACGAAAAATGTGTTGCAATGATGTACATGAAACGAAGGTCAAAAGGAGAATGCGTGCTATGGTGAGGTATGCACTCGGTCGATAGAATATATCTGATTATTAGATCTGTATAGTTTTAGTAACACCGGTCCACTCGTTTAGGAGGAAATTTAAGCTCTCAGTCTCCCCGATGCACGCGAAAGGGAGAGAAAGGGGGTGGGGGTGTGTGTGGATTAGGATGGGGTTTTGGACCTTTTTTTGTTCACGGCGCTGCGTTTATCACGCGACGTACAGGCATTTGCAGTTATTAACGTATTAGCGCTGCCAGCTATATTTAATTCATCCCGTTAGTCATGTGTGTGTGTGTGCGTGCGCGCGAGCGTGTTTGTGCATGTGTGTGTGTGAGCGTGCGCGCGCACATGTGTGTGTGTGAGTGTGTGTGTGTGTGTGTGTGTGTGTGTGAGAGAGAGAGAGAGAGAGAGAGAGAGAGAGAGAGAGAGAGAGAGAGAGAGAGAGAGAGGTATGGGGTGGGTGGAGTTCTACAATCACAAGCGTAAGTAATCAACACGCTGCATTTTCAAAAGTAAATATAACATATATTGCCAGATCATCATTATTTTTTTAAAAACAATTCCTTAGCAAAATGTGTTGTCAAGTTTCAGCTAACTCAAAAGGCCTTCGATCATTAAAATGCAAAGTATATACAGTGTTGTAAATAACTTGTAACGAGACAATACGATCGTCTGAATTTGTTGACCATGTCAGTGAAATTGCTATGAAACATTGAGGTAGCAGCCCTTCTCACGCAATATCAACAAAATTACATTTACATAGAAATATAGTATTTAGAGTAACTGTGTGACAGAAACTCCAGTCGGGGTCCCAGGAAGCGAATCACCAGGTAGCGTCTGCATTTGATGCGTTTTCATTATATTGGTTACTCATCTAACCTAAAGAAAACTTATTCTTGGAAATTATCTGGTTGTTTCGCGCCAATTTATTTATTTATTTATTTATTTATTTTTTTTTTTTTTTTTTTTTTTTTGTGGGGGCGGGGGGTGGGGTGGAGAAAGTGAGTTCATTCATTTTGACTCGTAATACCTGAATAGAACAAACAATGCGGTCCTGTAATGATTTAATTTAGGCTTAGCTTTTGATTATATGCAAACGTTAAACCTTTGAAAATTGATACAATAGCTTAGAATTTGATGAGCATTAATCTAACGATGACCTTTAACACCTGATTTTCTCTTCAAGTTCGTAAAATAAATAGTCATTTCAGAAAACTGCTTTGGAATAGTTTTTTTCTTATTCAGATATTGAGTTGTAGACCCTATTGGAGTAAACACACACACTCTCTCTCCATATATGTCTGTCTGTATGTGTGTATGTATGTATGTATGTATGTTTATGTCTATCTGTCTGTATGTCTGTCTGTATGCATGCATGTCTGTCTGTATGCATGTATGTATGTATGTATGTATGTATGTATGTATGTATGTATGTATGTATGTATGTATGTATGTATGTATGTTTACTGTTTGCTTTACTGCTTCATATATACAATAAGCAACGACTATTCTGCTGCATTTCTGTACGATATATTCATTGGGAATATTTTTATTAAAATAAAGGTGCTGCTAATTCAGATTGACTAGTTTCTCGTCATGGTTGTTTGCATCATCATCAGCATCGACGTGATCGTTATCGTAATTGCAGTTCTTTTCATTTTGGTCGATGACTGAGATGGATGTTTTGCTGCCAACTTAGCTGGAGAATTTTGAAGGAGCAAAGATTGCTCCAGACTGCTCCAGATACGTCCGATACAATAGTTCATATATTCTGCATCCATCGTACAGTTATCACTATACAGTGGTAGCAAATCAGCTGTAATTGCGTCCTATTGTAGTCCATACGAAAATCATTATCATTCTTTTTTCTATGTTTCTTTTTGTGATTTGCTAAAGAGCGATGAAGGTTACTTGCATTCAACAGAAAGCAGCATTCATCCATAAACAAAAATACATATGTTTCTCTACAATACATTTGGTATCATGGCTTTTAAGTAAGAAAACTGTGCGCAAGTTTGTGATTAGGCCGGTTGCATACAATTCACTGGCACTAATAATTCCAGGGCCGTAGAGAGCGATCACGGGCCCTGGGGTAAGAAACATCCTGGCCTCTCCTAGTTCTTGTTCAAACAAAAATTTTCTTTTATAAAATAAAAAAGTGTTGTTTGGCCCGGGGCCCAATTACGGGCCCGGGCCCCGTGAATATATCCCCGGTTCCCCCAACCCCTTGTTGGCCTTGAACAATTCCAATCATTTCATAAAATTGCAACTATTTCCAGAAAATGCTGCATGTTTTATATTCATTTTGAAATGGACTAATCGCAGGTAGCACCTAATACAATTAAGTAGTCTTCATGAATCTGGACATAAAACTAATTTATGAATGTAAAAAAATGAAAAATTAAATAATGAACCTTGTAAGTGTGGTGATGCCTAATAAATAAAAAAATATAGTGAATTCTTTAAATAATTAACGCTTACTCTGTTACAAAATGTGTCCCATCAATTATATTGAGCTATAAAATCACTATATCGCTCGTTCAAGGTAATATACACAAGACGAGAAAGTGACAAAGCAGGTGAGAGAGTAAAAAAAATAAGTTTATATTAGATTTCTACGTTTCGTCCAAACTGGATTCGATGCAATAATATTATGGTCACTGCACATAAATCAAGTTGTTGCGATTGTTTGTTTGCTTGACTGTGACTTTCGTCAGAGCTTGTTACAGAGTGAATAACGACAACTCAAATAGTCAACTAAAAACACAACAAAATGCAGGAATATAACGCAATTTATCATAGGCCGGCTTGGTCTGGTAATGTTGATTTTTTGGATAATGTTAATTCTAAAAGTAACACTGCCACGTCTGTGAGACCAACAATTGGGCTGTTTGTGGAAATAGTTATTGTCAGGAAGCAACTGATGTTTCTGCAAGTGGAAGTGTCGAGGATGACGATGATTCAGTACAAGCCAGCGAAGTTTTAGCTCACATATCGGACATCAGACTGAACCTAGAAAATCTGCGTGACATTTTTGATATTTTTATGAGCAGTTTGCATGTCATTAACAACGTATGAAAAATTAAGGAACCCCCCCCCAAACCAACCAAAAAACCACGACGATCCCCCAAACCCCTAATAATAATAACAATAAAAAAAATATCCCTACCTATGTTTCAGAAAGTTGAATAAATTCAGTTTAAAGGGCTCAGAAGTAATTCCCGGACATAAGAATACACATCTTTACATTGATGTTACCAAAGCACATTTTTTTTTTATGCTAGACATCAGCCAAGGTTTAAAAATGTTCTTGTTTTTCTTCATCATTTATCACCTCGATTTACTTTTTAAATCATGTTTAATCGTTTCAGATATGTTATGTTTAATAGAAATATCCAACTGGAAATGGTGTCATTCTGTTTAAACAAAAGAGGAGGCGACATTCTACAGATGTCACTAGAACTTTGCCTGTCTTTAATCTTTCAGTGTTTGTGATTCAAGTATGTACAAAAATGGAAAAGTGTGATTTTATGCAATTTCTTCAACAATTCCAAAAAATCACTTTTCTATTTATATTATCTAAATGCCATTTAACTGAGTGATTGTCATGTGATTGTCACATGACTGTCATTATTTTTTTAATTTCTTCCTACCTGATTCGCACAGTTGATGTAACGATTCAGTTGACACTGATGTGGTGTCACTTGCCAAGTCATCTAACGTCATGCAGTCTGTGTCAACCGAAAGTGTAGACCGAAGTGTTAGTGAATAACAAGTCTCTTTTTTATTCATTGCTAGGTATCGGTATGCATTCCTTCAGAAAGTTTTACGACAAAGGCTATCAATACGCCAAGAGAAGAGTAAATAGATTATATCGACTTTTCTGATTTAGGTATAAGGATATATTTCAGGAGCTGAATTGGAAACCATGCAGTGTCAAGTGTGGCCAAGCCAAGAGTAACAATGCAAATGTTTCCCCTTCACGAGTGAAATATTTCCTTATATCTACTCAAACAACCTAAATTTTCTTTTCATTATATATTTTTAAAGGGGTGTGTGTGTCTGTGTGTGTGTTTGGGATTTAGATTTTTAACTTTAACAATTTTTCAGTCATATAGCTAAGATGCCCGCAGAGTAGCAATTTTACAATAATTTTGGAACACATCTTTCTACATTTGTAGATTGTGCATGTAATGCTTCAAGTTGTGTATTTTATAAAATTAATGAATGTTTTCATAAGTAAGTAAAGAAATGTTTATCTTCGTTAACACATTTCTTGGGCGACTGATACAGTGAACATTGCTGGGGTGAATTACAACAGAATGGACCAACAGACTTCTCAGCGCGACAATATTAATCAACAGAATTTAATGTTTGGAAGTTTAGTTTCAGAAACCGCCCTTGGATGTGTGGGGCCCAAGGCAGCAAGCGATGAGCGGTACCCAAGCAAAATAATTGCATTACAGTTGATTTCCGTCAGCAGCGCCGGGCCCCTGAAAGCGCCTGGCCCAAGGCGGTTGCCTCGTTCGCCTTGACCTATTGCCGGGCCTGCAAGGCGTTTAGATCTATTTTTATTCCAGTATTCAGACGTGAATTTTTGTGATACCAAGGTTGTAGTCTATTTCGGTACGAGGCGTTGCACCCAAATTTCGATTCTCACGTAAGTTCAGCTTGCGATTGAGACTAATCCATGCCGAATTTCTCCATCGTTTTCCAGGCATGCTTGTGAACATAATGACAATGAAATCAGTACTATTAATGTGATCAAGAGTTGGTCTTAAAATTGTGTAACGACTGTCGTTGAGTGTAAGAGATACTTTATGGGTGACAGAATATCAATATCAAAAAGTCATATAAGTTGAGTAACTGACGATTTGCATGCAATGGTGTCACTGGGGAGGGGGAGGATGCGGGGTGCGGACCGCACCGGGTGACACCATCAGAGGGGGGTGACACCAAAAATGACTGTCTATAAAACAATTTAATTTTTGTGCAGGAAGGAGGTCCATAGGGGTGACACCATGAATTACCGCACATGACTGTCTATAATATTTTTGAAATTTTGTGCAGGAAGGAGGTCCATGGGGGTAACACCCTGAGTTACCGCACTTTGTGACACCAACCCTAGTGACGCCACTGTTTGCATGTTTCATTTGGAAAACTAATTAAAGTCAAGATATTACTTAAAACCAACTTTCTGTTCCGTGGGGTTAATTTGTAGATATTTTTGATGGCGCCTTCTCATTAAATATATTCAACAGAGGGTCAACAGTCTTGATACATTTTTAAGACATATTTATCCTGAGAGAGAGACAGAGACAGAGACAGAGATAGAGACAGATGGACAGACAGAGGGAAATAGGGACAGAGATAGAGGGGGGGGAGAGGGAGAGAGAAAGAGACACAAAGACAGAGACACGGTGACAGAGAGAGGGACAGAGAGAGAGAGAAGGAGACAGGGAAGAAGAAGAAAAATGAAATAGGAATGGAAATACATGCGTGACTATGATACATAAGGGAATATATATATACTTTCTAAATTGAAAAATAAAGTAGATTTAAAAGTGATATCGCCACTGTGGCGATAAAAGTGGCACATGCATTGGCTCTGTGACAATATCTTGTTTCTCCCACTGATATATTTCACCATCTCATTCTGAAATATACGATATGTACATAGTATTTTAGGTTTCACCTATTGTCGCTGATGCTCGTGTAAATATGTTGTACTACCCTCATGGAATAAAATATTTTTGTAATATGTTATATTCATTATAAAAATCTTCTTCCAATCTCTAACTGGAAAATTTTTAATTTTTCAGTTTGTCAATTTTGAAACTTTCTCTTCTAAGCATAGCACTTTCCTATCAGTGTTTCTAATGCACACTTTTATTTGTACGTTTTGCCATATAAATGAGTGCAAATGCTTATTCTCGCTAAAATCTTATACTTATAACCATTGCAACCCCCATCCCACCCCCAAAAATGATAAGCTCTACAAGCGAAAATCATGCAATATGAACCCGGTGACATATTTTACTAAATACCAAAATGTACGAAACTATTACCAAAATCTAAAATATACGAAACTGTACTGAAATAATGATTTGGTTTTTTTTGTATATCAACTAATGTCATTCCGGATCAGGACGACATCTGTCAGTCATGGTCAGTAGAATTCAACCTCTGGTATATGGTGTAATGATACGTCATTTTCAATGCATCACGTGATTAAACATTAGCCAAGGCGACTCATAACAGGCCTTAGGTCACAATTAATAGTTCCGGTTCAGGACCCACGAATGTAGTCCCAGTCTATTTTTAGATCATTTTTTCCTGTCTCCGTTTGGTGGTGATACAAGAGTTAGATTTAGGCATTCTTGGTAAGGATTTAAAGGCAATTGTTTATTCTTTAGAATATGAGCTTATGGTGTGGTTGTCTGTGTGTATTTCAGCAACAGTGCACAGTGAGTAATAAGGCCTTGGTGATGATCCGGAAGTGAAATCTGTGTTCCATTGCATGGTGTTTTGTTTACAATTCAGCCTCTCAAAAAAATGCAGGTCAACCCCTGACAAGAACTTCACCGTAAAGTCATCTTTGAAGGTATTTTAGATTAACATATGATTTGTATTGATTGTCACACAGTAGAAAGTTCAGTACTGAGAAACAAATGTAGAGAATATATAGTAAAATTAATTGTGTTCTATGGCCTGTCAGTGCAGTATTTGAGTAAAGTTTAAACTGGTATAAAATCTTTATTATTAATGATAGACACATGAAATTTTAATATGTTATGTATATTGACTTTAAAAATATAAGAATGAAATTAAAACTAAAAAATTGATTTTTATTTTAAAAATTTAAATGAAATTTTAAAAAAAAATAAAAAATAAAATTTTTCCACCAAAAAGGCACATATATAATATTTATTGGGAATGATATTAAATGATATCAGCATGTATATAATCCTACACCATATACAAGCTCAAATGATGGATATTTGTCAAATTTTATCAGAGAAAATATCTTTGTAAGTCAAAATGAGACCTTCATTTAAAATACATGAAGACAAAATTCTATTTTGTATTGTACCTTTAGGTCATTGAAACTATTTATTTGGGGTCCAAGCAGTTAATTTATGTGTTTATGATGGGGTGACTTCCTGAGTAACACATATCTGCTTGTATAGCTATCAGTAATTGTTTATAAACATAGTTATAGGGTATTTAGTGAGAGGACAGAGATGAAGACTTTATACTAGAACCTGCTCAAGTTCTCTACAAAATCATATTAAGCTGTCAGAGAATGAAATACAGGTCAAAGGGATAAAATATACTTTCCCCAGGTATATTTACCCTTGCATGTAAGAAAACAGCAAAAGGATGTAAGTTGAACACAGAATGCATTCCATTTTATTGTTCAGTTTCTTTAAGATATTGATTGATGTAGTGCGGCATTGTGGCCTAGATGATATTATGGGAATTCTAATGATCCATTTTGCTTTATGCATTATTAATTACTAATAATATTTGTTAACTGACACTCTAAAGATTACATAAGAAATATTCAAACAGATTATTTGAATTTAACTTTGTACAACTACTCTTAACATGGTTAGATAGCTGACATGAACAAATATGCATACATTTTAGAATGTTTGGGATCAAAAGTTGGCATTCAGTACATCCTATAGGCTGACATAGTATCTATAGTGAACCTGTAAGGCTCAGTTCTGGCTGTGTGCACTTCAAATATCCAAGATGTTATTTTCATCATGAATATGCCTCTGTATGGTAACATATTTCAATTTAGTACTTTGACAGAGTGCGGTATTGCAGCATCAGCTGATATCTGATTCCATTGAATCATTGAGCTTAATAACTGGTAACCAACACTCTTAAACATAGACTGAAAATGTTCAAACAGATCATTTGAATTATTTTTGCACATGTGATTTTAATAAGTACATTGCATATGTCCCACACATGCAAATGTCCATCCTTGTTTTCAAGTTTTGGGGAACCAGAATTTCACATTTGGTTGATGATATAGGATCTATTGGTACCTATAGTTGATCTGTGTGGCCACATTTGGCTGTATTCACTCACAATATCCAAAATTGTTTTTTTCCTCATGAATAAGATTGCTTATAGTAATAAATTTTAATTTGGTACATTGTCATTTGACTTTCCAGTATACTGGTATGTACTAATGTTTGCACCAATGATCAAACCTCACCGTTCCAACATTGCCTTAAACTTGATGATACATACTCTACCTGATTAGTTATTTAACCTGTAAATGGCTAAATATGCTTGTAGAAACATCATCTATTTTTTAGGATGCATTTATCACTTTAATACATGCCCATTGCTTCACATTTCTGAGTGTCACTCTGTAAAGTTTACTATTTTTTCCCATGTTTGCAACCTGAATGTTATTTTGAAATCACCATAGCCAACACATTTTAACTTCATTTGCCTACATCTTACTGTTTTCTAGAATTAAATGAAACATGTTATATATTTTCAGGTCTAGCCTGGTATCTGGAACAAAGTGTTAGAGTTGGATCAGTTTGGAAGCTCTCCAGTAGTCCGATGGTGATAGCAAGGTCTCATAAAGGACATGTGCAGTGTACTGCTATAAGTGACCAAGATTAGTTCATATCAGCACACTGATATACAGCACCTCAAAGACATGGCTTAGATCTTCATGAGAGAGATTCGCACCATTGTTCAGTAGGGTGGAACCTCCCTGAAACTGTATTTTCCTATCACATTGTTGACTTTTGTAGTTATCGACATTAAAATGGAATGCATTTTTGCTATAAAACATGGTAGTAGTCCCACCAAAACTTTAAATTTGAGTGCACTATTAGTTATACAAACAACTGCCCAAGTACCTGACACAATAAATGTCGAACATAGCACCTGTCATTGTTTCTTTAGTGTTTACACCTATATGCATCTGGATAGGCATATTGCAATTTGCTGCCAAAATCACTGTGAGCTATCATGCTTCAGTACCCCTCTGAAAAATGTTATCAGTTGTACAGACCCAGACTACCATTTGTTTTAAATGCCATTCATTAATCAACTTTGCTGCCTTAAATTTGTCAAACTGAATATTATAACTTGTGTGAAAATTTAATTTTTTTAAAAATTTAGTTTTTAAAATTTAAATGTTTATTTAAATTTCCATTAAAATTTAATATATCATTATTTTAAAATTTCAAATATATTTTCAGACAGGCCTTATCATGTATTCCAATTAGGTTTTTACTGCATTGAAAAATTCCTGTAATTAAGGAAGATATAGCAAATTTAGTTTTGGTTTCTCAAGAACACTTGGACCACAACTTGCACCCTGTGGAACACCACCACTACACACTTTCTGACAGCTGTCACATGTCTTGTTTGCAAGGAAATTCCAAAAGACTTCATGTTTAAAGTTGAAATAAGTGTGGCATGCAAGTATAAAAGTTTGACTAAAATTGGCCATACAAATTGGGCCTTTCAGGCCTTAGGTCACAATTAATAGTTCCGGTTCAGTACCCACGAATGTAGTCCCAGTCTATTTTTAGATCATTTTTTCCTGTCTCCGTTTGGTGGTGATACAAGAGTTAGATTTAGGCATTCTTGGTAAGGATTTAAAGGCAATTGTTTATTCTTTAGAATATGAGCTTATGGTGTGCTTGTCTGTGTGTATTTCGGCAACAGTGCACAGTGAGTAATAAGGCCTTGGTGATGATCCGGAAGTGAAATCTGTGTTCCATTGCATGGTGTTTTGTTTACAATTCAGCCTCTCAAAAAAATGCAGGTCAACCCCTGACAAGAACTTCACCGTAAAGTCATCTTTGAAGGTATTTTAGATTAACATATGATTTGTATTGATTGTCACACAGTAGAAAGTTCAGTACTGAGAAACAAATGTAGAGAATATATAGTAAAATTAATTGTGTTCTATGGCCAACAGCACGATAGACTGCTGCCCAGTACTCTTTATCAAGTGTATCAGAACACAAAAGTTCTAAGAGGTATATTACATTTATGTGATATACTTATAAAGGAAACTAAATGTAAAAAATTAAAAGAATATTTGGATAAAATTATACAATACGACCAAAATAATTAATATAGAAACAATTCCATGAAAATATATTTGAATAAGTATTTAATGTGACACAATACGATCTCTGTGTTGCAAAATAAAATCGTCGAAACCTTTCTAAAATCTTATATTGCTAACCTAACAGATTACATTCTTTTAAGAAATTTAACAATAAAAAATGAAATATAAGCCAATTATAAGAATTAAATGCGACATTTATTTCAACTTGTCGAATTCCTGTCGTTTACAATGATATTTCTTAGATTGTTCGACGGTAAAAACAAGGTATATGCGAATATAACAAAGACTAAAGAGATAATTAATCCATATCAGCAAGATGTTAATATCTAATGAAGAAATAAATGATATGCAGCCCTGTGACTTTGTTTTGCTTAATGTTTTGGAGATACATAAAGAACCTATGCAAATTGTCATTTCTAAATCAGAGAATCTTGACCAAGACCTCCGTATTTGAATTTGTCTAGCGGCTTATAAGTAATAGCATAATGATTTTAGACTTGTTAAACTAACAACGAATACAATTGGGGCCCCGAGTGGCCGAGTGGTCTAAAGCGCTCTCCGTTACGGATCACTGCCATCTCATCTCTGTCTGCGTTGGTTCGAGTCTAAGATTCGGCGAATGTGGATATGTGAGAAAGCTTGCCAGTAGCTTCTCGTGGGTCGGTGGTTCTTTCCGCGGATTTCCCGGTTTCTTCCTCCACCATTAATACTGCCGCCATGTATAGCCTATCGTGTGCTGAAAAATGGCGTTAAGCCCCACAACAACAACAACGAATACAATCTGTAGGCAGTCTATGTTTCTCTGAACAGTAATGCGTTCACGTATTACACTGCCGGATATACCGCGTATATCACTTGACTACACCTGAGAAGAAAAAGCAGACATGTCATTTTCATGGCAAACAGATTTTTTTTTTTTTTTTTATTTCGCTGCTTTTTTGTCAATAAAGTGGAGACATATCGTTATTCTTGTAATGTGGCAATTAGTTTCTTTATATAATGGTTTGCATTTGGTGAGAAAACTCATGAATGGAAAACCAAAAATGAAAGACTGATCGAGGTGAGACTGTAAATAATACATACAGACACAAGCACACGGTAAGACCGTCTATTATCCAGTGACATTCCCGTATGCATGCGATGGAGTATTTTAACGTCTGAGCGACACATGCACAGACCTGCTTCGGTCAAAGTTAAGTGATGCATCTGCAGTATTTAATAAACAGGCTGAGTCAACGAAATATGAACCATTGTGGAAAGAAACATACAAATGGATATGGTGAGGATACGAAATGAAAGAGATTATGATGACACCCATTTATCTGAATTATGCAGATCGTAGTGTTGTGGTTAGCTATTGTCGTCGTCATCATCATCATCATTTTTGTGTGTGTGTGTGTGTGTGTGTGTGTGTGATATGGATTTTTAACGTAGTTTTAACAATTTTTCAGTCATATCGCTACGATGTCTGCAGTGTGGCAGTTTATAGTGATGTCAAGCATTGGGGCATCATGCCGCAGGCATGTAGCATGATGTCCCACCCAGTCACATTATCCTGACTACAGTATGAAGAAATCAAAGATTTGTGTCAGTTAAATGGGTAACCAATTCGGTAGAAAAACGACTAAAAGATTAATACGTACAAGCTTAGGCAACGAACATCAAAGGTCTTAACTACAGGTTATTTAAAACTAATTTTGGTTTAGAAAAGATCTATTTCCCATTAGAAAAAAAAAATATATCTTAAAACTAAATTAATTTTAGAACCGTAAATCATAGGTTTCGTGTTGAAACTGGTAGATGGGCCAATGTTCTATATAACCAAAGATATTGCACACTTTGTCAGCCTCAAGAAATAGGGAATGATGAAAGTCAAAAATGTTTGCGTCATTTTTACACTTCCTGGATTAACACTTATAAATATAATCAATTAATTAGTATTAGTAACGTCATACTACTCTTAAAAATATTTGCAGGTTTTTAGATTTTGCATTCCCAATGTTATAATCCCTGTTAAGCATCATGTAATAGCATCACAGGCTATATTAATGTTCTTTTTCTTCTAGACTTCATATGTTGTAACATTTACAACTTCAATGTGAGAAAGTGTTGTCTTTTCTTGTGAACTGGGTAAAGACATTTGCCTCTGAAAGACGTCTTTGCTGGTTTCTTACCGTGAGCAAGAGTAAGGGAAAATGTACGTCCTTGCATTCAAATAAGTACCTTATAATGTTACGTTTACCATGACGTAGACAATAACTGGCATACGACAATTATGAAACTGATGTTTACGTACTAAGATTATAACACACCGAAGAAAAAAGATTAAGAGAACATGCATTAGATTTTGCCCGATGACACTCCTTTACTCTGACTGTCTATTGTTTCACACTGCATTTATTGTTATAAAAAAATATATCGCCCTTTTTCGCTAAAATAGACGCTTCCCGATAAGGTCACTTGCAGACAATATTCTGCCCATTTTATCTGGACGATGGGCAACCTGGCAGTTTCTCCTATATGCGACCACCGAAACTGACCGTTTTGAAAAAGGCACACTGAAGTAAAATCAGCTTATAAATTACAAATATTGATACTAACAGAAAGTCTGATCTGCGTTCTGTTTATATATGGGTGTTTTGTAACAATATCTTGAGATTCGATGAATTTATTTCGGCTTCCAAACACCATATAAACTCAGTGGTACGTCTGCCAGAATACCACAAATATGGCTTCTGATGACGTCATTCGAGATCTCTCTATAGTCATCACACAATAGACGCTGTCATTGGATGCTTTGGGTTTCTACCAATTAGGTTCTAGAGAATTACACATATTGTAAATAATGTCTATCACCGTGCATTAGTCGATACAGAATATTCGTTTATAGAAATTAAGCATATGCACGTGAACAGAGGAGGCGATGTAAGACGGCGCACTGTCATCTAAGGTTACGTCATTTAGCATGTTTGACAGTTACAAATTTATGATTGGTTACGGCGGCAGAATACCAAGCTCGGCTGCTTACGACATGTCTATTGCAGTTCTTTGTTCCAGTTTAATGATTTAAGTGAGCAGGAAGTGAGGATCAGTGACAAAAAGTTGTTACTGCTGAGAGCTCTCTTTAAAGTGCGTTCATGAATCAGATTTAGAACCAATGGATAAGTATGAGACGCCGTAGCGGACAAAAGCTGGTCCAATGAGAAAGTTGCAGTTGAAATTTCGATGTCGTATGTCGAGAAATGCGTTGGATCAAATTGCATGTCCTTAAAGTTCCATTTTCTAGGTCGAGATTTTAGAATTTATATGTTGAATTATATAGTGGTGGTTTAAAGTTCTATTTCCTATGTCGTCGTTTTACAGTGTATATTTTGAATTACACAGCGGTGGTTGAAATTTCAATATCATATGTTGAGAATCCTTAACTCGCACGTTGTAAGCAACTGTTTGTGATGAAAGTTCCATTTCATATGGCGAGTATTTAGATTTCATCTGTTGAATTTGACAGCAACTAGATGCAGCCTCCTTGTTTAAACATAACGCGGTCCCTTCACGACAGCGACCTCTAGCGAAAAAATTCATAGTAATTCTCGACCTGTGGATGGTAACTTTCAAATTGTAAATGCATGAAATGTAATGGCGCCTCATAACTGAATACACGAATGATTTATCTTAATACTCGATATTATTTTTAATTGTTGAATTGGACATTGTGTAATGTTACTTTTAACACCAACACATCATTTCACCATATAAAAATAACAATTCTGACTAGCACAATAAAATGCCCAGTCACCGCTGTGTAATTCAACAGATACAATCTGAAAACTCAACATACGAAATGGAACTTTCAGCACAATCAATGTGATTCAACATGTTAAAATGAAACTCTCGACATTTGACATTACTGTTTCAACAATCGCCGTGTAATTCAGAAGATACAATCTAAAAACTCGACATTGGACATCGAATTTTCAACCAGCGCAGTGTAATTCAACAGATGAAATCTAAATACTCAACATATGAAATGGAAATTTCAACATAAACTCTTTGAACCAATACGTAAATTAGGAATTCTTGACGTATGTCATTGAAATTTCAACTACCGCCGTGTAATTCAAACGACACAATCTAAAACTTCGACATAGAAAATATAACTTTCAACCACTACTGTTTAATTCAACAGATACAATCTAAAATCT
>JAECUM010034576.1:0-25552 GCA_016617855.1 Megalonaias nervosa
CGAGTAGATACATGTCTACAATTGAATTTCAATTGCTAACTGTGCCCTTCCGTATGATATTATGACAAAATGTTGTTACAGATTAGTTTTGTTAACGCCCAGGTTGGAGTCACACTCAAGCTCTTGTTTTCTATGTCACAATGGCAGGACTGACAGTCAGAAACAAAGATTTAATTGGCAGTACCGACAGTTCTTATTCAATATCAGTTATAGTATAACACGGCAGTGGGACTGCTAGAAGATTGATCGTAACTGTACGGCTTCGTCGTATCGTTGGAACTTTTTTCGGCCCCTCCCTCAGCAAATTTTATCACTGCAATAGCACAAATAACAGATTTCGGGGGGACACACACACAGAGAACATAATATAGAGTTATTCCAAGTCTCTTACAAGAAAACGGAAAATAAATGTTGCTGAAATTGGCTGTCTGGAAAAAAATGTAGGCCTGCTAGGTTCAAACACACCCGATTATATCACATTTTGTTATAATATAAAATTCAAGAATGTAATAAGCAAAATATTTTAGATCGGTATGCAACCTTGAAAAAATTGCCCCTTTCATTGTGTCCACATCATTAAAATGTCAATAAATGTTACTGTCGGTATATATATCTAAGATATTTTGTCTATTACATTCTCAACTCATATCAGATGTTGAAAAAGAAATGTTACATATTCCGAAAGATTAGACCCTGTGGTCTAAATGACTTACCTGCTAACCTGTTTACTTAATTTGTTTAATTGTTTTAGTTGCATAATTGTCAGAATAAGAGTTATTTTTCAAATTGTCACGAATAAAATGGAGTTTCTTATATTTAAAATTAATCAATCCTCTTACCTCCCCCACAACATTGTTGAGAGGTATTCTGAGTCGTCGTCTTGAACTGTCGGGAAGCAGACAGAAAACAAATATTGCTAAACGTAGTCAACAGGAAGAAAATGTAACTTTGGCTGATTCAAGTCTACCTGAATAAAGCACGTTTTGTTACATCTGATATGATTCAAGAATGTACTAAATAAAAATAAAAAAATATCGTATGCCAATAAAAAAAGAAACCCTTGCCAATTTTCCCACCTCATCAAAATTCATTTGAATTGCTCTGTCGAGATACCGATCTTAGATATTTTGACTATTATATTCTCAGATCGTATCAGATATTCTTGATGCGCAGTACGTTTTGAGCAGACAATACACGGGTAACTTCTTGGTTCATATAATCCTAAGGAAAATGACAGAAGGTTGCTGGTACCACTGGTAGCGCACGATATGACTGACAAAGCAGGACAAAAGGAGGAGCAAATTAATCAGTTGCACAAGGATCACCGCTAAGTGGGTGCCCCGCAACGCCCTGAAATGTTATTTAAATTTTTTTTAATATTTTATTATGTATTTCTGGAAAGGAGGATTTAAAATATTCTTCAGGGCCTACATAATCGTTAATCTGACCTCAACGATTGTGTTACCTATGCACGAAAATGTCCTCAACGACTGTATTACCTATGCATGAAAAGACCTCAACGATTGTAATACCTATGCATGAAAAGACCTCAACGATTGTAATACCTATGCATGAAAATGATAACAACGATTGTATTACCTATACTTGAAAATGACCTCAATGATTGTATTACCTATGCATGAAAAAGACCTCAACAACTGTATTACCTCTGCATGAAAATAAGATGCTGTTTAATTAACAGTTGGATTTTCTTGATATAGAATAGATGTTAGGTTGGGCATTAGTGGTGTGAAAATCACTTTACAATAATCAATGTCATGAAGTAAACATATATTACAAAGTGCCTGCATGCCATTGGTTACATGATAAAGAAACAATAGACATATACTCAGCAAAAATCTCAACTTCAGTATTGGAAACTAATTACGCCGTTCATGACAGGTAATGCGATTGTGAACCTGATATATTTAAAGCTAATGTAAGGAAATAGAGTTTCCTGAAATTAGTGGGTTTTTTTTTTCTTCTTCAATCGACGCTGTAGTACCAGATGTTATTTATTAATTTGAAAGCTTAATTCAATAGGGTATTTTACTTAGCGATGTAAAATACACTTCGTGACTCTAGTGCAGTCTGTGTGTGACTATCTAGCACATATACTTGTAAAAAGTTGCAGTTTTCCAAAATAATTTTCTTTGGAGCAATTCAGTTTTGACGTAAAATTTATTAAACTCTCTTCTTCAAGTACCTTTTTTTCTAAAGTAAACCATCCTTACATGCACGAAGTCACACAATCTCCTTACTCGTAATTTTTGTCATTACATATTCAAACTGAACGCTGAAGAGTAAAACATAAAAACAATATGTATGACACTGTGTACACGTATTTATCAAGACATAAATAAGTGGTGACTAAAAATAAATTAGAGGTGACTATTAATATTATTTATGGCCATCTGTAAAATGAAATTATTACATGGTACGATCTTTACTTAGCGGTGGAATTATTTACAAAATATACATAACTGGTGATTATTATGGTCTTTTCATATCAGTATGGAAAATGAAGTTATTACTGGTTACTATCTTTATTGAGTGCCAAGAAGAAAAGGAGGAAAAATATTCTGCCGATTTGGAATCGAACGCAGTACGTTTATGTTTGAAAGTCGACATTATACATTTGGACCACGAAACAGTTTACTTTATAAGCATCAAAATATATAATCTATATAAAGTTTATCGTACTCTTTAGCAGCCACTATAATTTTCTTCTGTTAAATATTTCTGATGATCAACAAGTTATATCAGATACAGCTTTCAACTTCTTTGCAAATCAATATAAATACTCTTTTCAAGTTCGTTTCCTGACTAATCATTCCAGTTCTAATTATAACGATTTTGAACCAGCCCCTTGAGGATTAAAGCACAAGTTACCGTACTAAACGTTACTTCTCTTGCCGTAGTTTTGTTTCTTGCAGAGAAAAAATGTGCTTTATATTGAATGTTGTTATTTATTCAGCCATTTCAAGTTGTACTACATAGAGTCTTGACAAGGTTATACTATTTATTAAAGTTCTTTTTATCATTTTAATAGTTGTAAATAATCCTCTATGTTATCTTCTTTAGGGACATGCACGAAAATAATAATAAAGGAAAACAGGTCACAAATAGCTTCACAGAGGTAAAAATTTGCTCTGTACTAAATATTTGCTTGAAAATCAAAAGCATACCTGTTAAAACAATCACAATATTCATTTAGTGAGAAATGAAGTAATTATTGTGTGACAGTTTCTTTATAATTCATTCCAGTTGAGCAAATTCGATGTACCAGATCTTGAAGAAATAAAAAATATTGAACGCGTCAGGTGACACTTCAGCTTACAAGGAATGTGTATTGTGGACACTTCAACCCGAGTTCAAAATAAGAAAGTTGAAGTGTTGACACTTCAGTTCAAGTTCAGATAAGGAAGTCGTAGTGTTGAGGCTTAAATCCAAGTTCAGATAAGGAAGTTGTGGTGTTTACACTTCAATCCAAGGTTCAAATAAGGAAGTTGGAGTGTTGACACTTCAGTTCAAGTTCAGATAAGGAAGTCGTAGAGTTGAGGCTTAAATCCAAGTTCAGATAAGGAAGTTGCGGTGTTGGCACTTCAATCCAAGGTTAAAATAAGGAAGTTGGAGTGTTGACACTTCAGTTCAAGTTCAGATAAGGAAGTCGTAGTGTTGAGGCTTAAATCCAAATTCAGATAAGGAAGTTGTGGTGTTGGCACTTCAATCCAAGTTCAAATAGGGAAGTTATGGTGTTGACACTTCAATACAAGTTCAAATAAGGAAGGTATAGTGTTGACACTTCAGTCCAAGTTCAAATAAGGAAGCTGTAGTGTTGCACTTGTTGAATGTTCTCTCCATCTTATATTTTTCATTTTTACTTCAAACTCGAAGTCTAGTAATAAAAATCATCACAACTTGATTTCAACTCTGAACGTTATATTTTTACGTCGTATCTTATTAGGATAAGACCTGGATATTCGTGTTCAAAATGAGCAGATTAATTGAAAATAATTCATATTAGTCAACTATTTTAATGAGATTTATTATTTTAGCTAATTGCTAGTTATGAATTATAAGGAATTAAAGATAATGTTTCAGCTTTACAGAGCTGGTTAAGATTACCCTGTACCTAACTCTATGTGAAAAGTATTGCCGGTCACATGCCTATTCTGTACCTAACTATATGTGAAAATTATTGCTGGTCATATGCCCATTCTGTCAATTGTTGTCATAATACATAGTGAAACTCTAATTGAAATAATGCACATTTTTCTTGACTACAAGAGATAAATCCAAAATGACAAGAACACTAGCTATCGTGTAATTTTGGAAGGGGATGCGGTGCTTACACAAAAAAGTAATTTAAAGTAATTTTCGTCATTTAAAGGATTTTTCGTTAAATATCATAAAAATACGGTATTAGCTTTTATTACCAAGATATACAAACATTTATGGATGTGTTTTCAAATATATTTTAGGAAGATCTTCAACAGAAATCGGCTACCGGAAAAAATGTCAATGATTTTAAGACACTGCTTGAACAAATGTTCACACCTGCAGAACAGGGGTGCCATTCAATACTGATGCATCTGGCAAAAAGAAAGTTTGGAAGGCTGAAGTTAGGCCAGCTATTTATTTTGTGGTGTTTGAAATAGAAAAAAACAAAATCCACCCCACCACCCCTCGGCCTCATAAAAAACCAAACCAAAAGACAACCCCCCATCAACAAACATTGGGAATGATTACATGATTGATAATTTTACAAAATGAAAAAAATATATATGATGTTCCATACATTATTATTAGCAGACGTCGGGTTTAAAGGCATATCAGCACAATGCTGGCTATATGGTACCAATTAAACAGCAAAGTTTTGAAAATGTCATTCGTTCATTCATCAACATTTGCTTGTTACCATTGCGCTGACCATATTTTTAAGCCGACTTTGATCAAACTTAGAATATAGGTATATATGCCACTATTAGCTTGGGCAAGTTTAAATATGAACGAGATCAAAGCATATTAATGAAGTGATATTGTAACTGAGGTGAGCAATATCAGGACCACTTTGGACTATTGTGTCGGAATTATATTGGGATATATTCTTGGTTTTTAATGTGTTCCACACTGATAAATTGAAACTAGATTTAATTCGATATACTTCTGCTAAATAAACATATTGCTGAAAACATTTCCTATTCTGTTGTTGTGTGCTTAAAAATGTATGTAAAGGGGGTGGCTTCCCAGTACAGATAATGGAGAGCATTGGTGCATTGGCAGGATGCATTCATTATATATAATTATTTAATTACTTGCCGGCATTTTTGTCAGTTTTAAATGGACCGGTATGATTAAAAATACTCCAGTGAAAGATTTAATTTGTACACATTAGAAAAACATTGCAAATTTATATTATCTTTACTGACTTGCTTTTCGTCTTAGATTAGTGTTACTTTCCCGTATCTGACATCATCTACACGTTCTTTTAAGCATGGAGAAATGACTAGACTGGAAAATCGTCAAGCTAACGAATAAAATAATCTTAGAAATGATAAGAAGTCAATCTCTAAATGACTATAATACAATAAATAACTATATTAAATATATTTGCTTCAAATGTTTCCCGTGGTCTCCATGTTCTGCCGGTAGGTTATAGAAAACCGACGTGATCTACGTGTGCCATGCAGTTTTTCAGCTTGTTCGCCATGTTTTCTCCATGTACACGTAAAATGTGTTCAGATACTCCAATTTTTTTTCTTCAGATCATGGTGGAATCATTAAAAACTGCTGTTTCCTTGTGACCTCCGAGATCTATGTGTGTCCCGTGCTGTATGTATGTATTGTCCATGAGCACGTAAAAAGTGTCCAAGTATGGCATTGTTTTGTTTTACCCACGTCATGGAGAACGGATAGAAAACTGCAATTTCACCGCGATCTCCATGATCTGTGTGTATTTCATGCTGTTCCTAGGTTTCTTCACGAACGCGTAAATAGTATCCCAATACTCATTTTGCATAGCGCACTATCATGAAGAAATCATGGAGCTCATGGAAAGCTGAGATACTGGTAGTCAGAGCTAAAAGCAGTCTGACTTTACCTTCCACCACCATGAAGAAAGATGAAAGATACATTCCAGACATTTTGTCCATGTACGGTTTAAGTACTTTACTGATAATACAATGCATATATTTATGTGACGTTTCTCTGTTGCTCCGTGTCCTGTCTACTTGGATGAATTTGGAAGGATATACACTTCCGCTGTGTTATGCAGAAAATATATTGCAATAAATTCTGTATGGTGGTGGTTGTATATCCTCGACTGGAAAAAGATTAATATTGTAACAAGCAAGGGTATGTGCTATTTGTATTTACATCTCCGTGCAAAGATTTATTAGAATTTAGTGATTACTTGTTTATCATGGAGAATGGGTGTGAAAACATAGTAATAAAACAAGTATTAGTCACAGGTATAATGAACGGTATTCATTAAATTTTTATCATGGCAAGGATTTGTTTCGTAACATTACCCCTGTTTCTTAATATAACGAATTCATACAGACAGGAATAATTCTGTCTGTTAGATTTCCTTCATAAAAATGGGATATGTCGGCCGCCAATATAGTGCCACAAATTTTATTTTATTAAAACGTACTAACGAATTAGTAAATCATCTGTACGTAAGATTTAGACGTTACACCAGTCCCTTGCTGTATTTAGTTTTGTGGGAAGTACATCACACTAAAAGTCCCTACACTACTAATTAAAGCAAAGGAGATTCAGAGGTAAGGTAAACTTATTCAGACCTGAACATGCTACAGAGGTAACTTGGCCTGTTGGCCATAGGAAAATCAATATGTTACCTACCATCTTTAAAAGAATTAAACCACCTGAAAATTGTATAATATAGGAAAGAATTACATCCGTAAACTTTATCAATATCGTTTGGAGTGTACCCTTAGAATTTCCACGATTTTTCTGTACACTCTTTCACCATTCGTAGTATCGTAGTATTGTTCAATTAGACCGAAATTGTCTGTCACCGTCATTTACCTATGCTACGTCACACGGATAAATCTGCAGGTATCTGACATGCTGCATGTGCTGATGCAGATCATTTTATTGAGCATTATTTTGTCTATCGATCGACATTCAATTTATTGGCAAGTTCGAAGAAACAAAACATTTATAATACAATATTCAGAAGGGTTCAGATACCCCCTGTGTGATGATTGCTCTTGTCGTGTTATAGCTTCCATGTCAACCGGGATGACGTCACACCGCAACATCGGAGGATGGTAGAATGTATGGAAACTGTAATAGGTACAGATGAATTAAGCCCTACATTTCAAATACTGATGAAAGCAGTGTATCAATTCTTACTACGACAACAACGATGTACTGGTACCCTGCTTATTAACACTGGTCTTGGAGATTCAGTTCTTGTCCACTCGATCGTACGAAGGTACACTTCATGTGACGAATATATTTTGTTAAAACCATTCTTAACTATTGTGTGTGTTCGTGTTATTGCAGAGAAATCACTTTTTATACTATGTGTACAGAAACTGTTCCTGTAGTTACCTACTTTGTTCACCACAAAGGTTGTTTACTAATACAATCGAAACATCTGGCTCCTTAATTTCCCCAAGCTTTTGTTTGCTTCGAAAAGAAGGAAATAAATACTGATGACCTACTTATGACATGAATAGACAAAATGACAGATATGTTTTTTTCCGAGCGGGCTTAAAGGACGAGTTTGATACGGCGTAGGAATATGAGGGTATGGTACCAAATGAGTTCCTTACACTGTTGCAGCCCCCCCCCCCCCCATTATTTTGTATTTATTATATATCCCCTTTATATGCATATATTCCTTTCAACATTTTAAATTTATACTTAAAGAAACGAATCTGGTAGTTTGATGTGTTGTGAAGGATATTGTACAATCATCTGAAAAAATCCCCATGTGACGTGCGCATCCGGGGCTGGGCCTAGATATATACTGTGCGACATCAGTCTGTTTTAGAGTGTTGATATGGTAGTTTACTATTTAGATTTGAATTTTTGAAACATGTTGTGTGGGACATATGAATAGATTTAAACTGCAATCACAGGCAAGTTGAATTTTTATTTACTTCACAAATGGAACATAAGTTTTGGACCAGTAAGTGATCCTTTTTCTTACACCCTACTTATTGAATACACACACTCTACTTCCTTCAAATTTCAGGACAAGTGCCACAGAATAACAGTAATTAAATACGTTGAATTTTATGCAGACGGCTCAATAATTTACCATACTTTCGAACTCTATTTATGTTTTAACTTAATACAGGAAATTGTTGATGCCTTGAATTAAAATGTTAATTTAAGTATACAGTCTTAACGAAACGAAGATTCTGTCTCTTTCTAATATGCGAACGAGATTTTGAACATACATTCGGATATTTTTTAATAAGAAGGTTCTAAATAATAATAGTTGTTTTTTTTTTTTTTTCTTTTTATTATATACTTGAACAGTTGCAAGAATTTAAAATGAAAACAGACATACAATTCACTGCTCGTGTCTCAGTGATGAAAAAGTCTCAATAACATTGGAACAAAATGTAATGCTTCTAAATTTATATCATAGTCAAATCAGCTGCTTCTGTCTTTGATATGTTTACCTTTAATGTTGTAAATGTTTGTCAGTTTTGTTATCAGGTTTGCCAAAAGAATTTGGTTCCTCAATAATATTGATAGATAACTGAAAGTACTTACACTTAAACTCACTCCTTACAAATTTTAAAGGTAATTCCGATGACCATACTTTTTGGAAACTCTGAAGCTGAAGTGGTTTCTGAATGAGTTTGGTATTTAAGATGATTTACATTGTGGAATGTCTCTTCTTTGTGTCATTATTGCTTCTGCTTTGAGCGAGATCAACGGGTGCGTGGCTCAGAGGTTTATTATTCTATTTCTTGGACCTCTTTTAAAGGTCGTTGTTGCCAGAATTCAGCTGTTTGTGGCAATAAGCAAACTCATTTGATGATTAAATGCTATAGTCGTGGTTACTGTCACTTAACCATCTGTGTACCTGTGTTTTAACTATTAACAATATCTTGTTCTTGGTACAAACCACCCGGTTTCATTAAAATAACCAGGTAGGTACCAATGTAAGTGTCTAATTAAACAGATGTAAAGTTTTCTCAGAACGTGGGGGTATTTATAATGTTACGACTCTAGGTCATAAACCAAGTAATAGAAGAAAGTAAAACCAAGTTGTGTTAAACGTAACAAATAATTTACTTATAAAACTCATACATGAAAATGTGAGAGGAACGTAAAGTATTATGAATTGAATCCAAAATAATCCTGAAAAGTTCTGTCAAACCCAAAAGAATGAAAACAGACATACAATTAACTGACTAACCATGCCTTTGATTCTATGTCCTTGAGTAGTGTTTACTTTGTCTAGATTTGTATTACTTTCAATACAAGATTTCATAGGCAAAGTACTTGGCGTCTCCCGCTCTGTCGTGTTTGATGTCACTTTACACACCAACTTCAGCTGAAAACTCACTGTCAAATATTCTGTCCAAAATACAGTTGTCAGCTTCAAATAACTCAAATTTCTTGGCTGTAGACCGTGAAATGCCCATAAACTGATCGTCGCTTATACCTCGATTATCCCCAGCGCCAAAAGCAGCCATTTTTACCCAAATAGAACTGTATTTCTTAAGATTACAAACTTGTGTTTGCAGTTTGGAATAGTTTATAATGTATAGCGATACATCATTCCCAATATTTTATAAATGCACAGTTATTGAATATTTCAAATAAAAAGACATTCAATTATAGATTATATTATTATTATTATTATTATTATTATTATTGCAGACCTGTAAACCCGAAATATGAATCTTGTTGTACTTTTCCTGGTCAGCCAGACACTCTCGGCATCATTATCTACAGCAGAATCGTTTTTTGATTTTTTGGAGCAACCGTGGTTGCAGTTGGATGATGATAGTACAGGATCGCCAAGATTGTTGTTGGGTTCAGAGAGTCCAGGATCGCCAAGTCAGTTGAGGGGTTATATGGAAAATTGCGGTAAGGAAACCATCTCTCTCTCTCTCTCTCTCTCTCTCTCTCTCTCTCTCTCTCTCTCTCTCACGGTATCCAATTGTACAACTCCAGGTGGACGGAACATTAGGTGTAGGGAACATTGTACTCATAAATCAACAACATAACTAGCTGTGACTGGTGCATTATATAAAAGTTTTAGTTTCTGTCAGGCTTTAAAAAATATTGAGTCTCTTGGTAACATGTGAGATTATGTTAATTCATATCTAGATCATATTTGGTATTTTGTATGATTTGTAAAAATTTGTCATACATTGAAAATGCATCTGTTGTAACTGGATAACTCTTAATCCTGTTCAGTTCCAGCAGAGTTATCTCTTTAAAATGCACTGGAATACTTGGTTCTGTCTTTGTCAAACTGACAATCTAGCGTTGTTCTCTATGACATACTTGGTTCTGTCTTTGTCAAACTGACAATCTAGCGTTGTTCTCTATGACATACTTGGTTCTGTCTTTGTCAAACTGACAATCTAGCGTTGTTCTCTATGACATACTTGGTTCTGTCTTTGTCAAACTGACAATCTAGCGTTGTTCTCTATGACATACTTGGTTCTGTCTTTGTCAAACTGACAATCTAGCGTTGTTCTCTATGACATACTTGGTTCTGTCTTTGTCAAACTGACAATCTAGCGTTGTTCTCTATGACAGTTCGTGACACGCATGCTGAAATAGGATAGAAAGTATATTTATTTCACAAAACATCAGCGTTGAGGTCTATGGAAAAAACAATTGGTACCGAGATACCTTCCCCCCTCCCCCCTCTATCTCTCTCTTAATATACCTAGACATGTTGATATATGCTTTTTGTTATTCAAGCAATATTAGCACACATAGGTTGACTAGTATGTGTCTCGGTAGTTAGGTATCTAAAAGTAGGTGAGGTAGGTAGGTTTGGTCGTGAGGTTAAACTGGGCGGATGTATACAACACAAACAATAAATGTGAGCTTGACCCATACTCTACAAAGTCGTGGGAAAACGATTATCGTTATGGCTTTTTCCTATTTAGATTTAGATTGGTCCATTCAATCTCGTAAATTTCGGCACGTCATCGCTGTGTTCTCTATAGTAACAAGGATATAACAATAGGTTACAAGAATCCTGATTACGTCTTTAGATTCGAACTAGTCATGAAACCTAACAGATCAGGTGAAACGGGATGGGGTAGATATCAGAGTCAGAGGGGTTGATTTTGTTTTGCGGAGTATATATCTAAAGATTTTTTTAATGTGTTTGAAATAAAAAGGTGCCTTCGCAATATTCTCTCTTTCTCTCTGTCTGTCTGTCTGTCTCTCTTCTAACAGATTTTTATGTAGCAGTCAAATGAAGTTAGCGGGCAGAAATATGTCAAATTAGTACAAATTTGCTACTTTCAGATCCCAATTCGAGCTACAATATTTCCTGGGAGCCGAAAGACATTGATCCATATGGTCCATTGAGAATTGTCGTAAACTACACAGCACGTAAGTGTTTTTCCTATTATCTATGGTCTTGAAGTAAGTACCAGAAATAAGCAAATTCAACATGTTTTGTAAAACTTAACAAATAATTTAATTCTGTAGGCTATAGTAATAAAATGTAAGAGAAACTGTTAGTATTGTGAACTAACTCCAAAATAATCATGAAAGTTCTATCACAAGTCCCGAATAAAACATAGTGTTCCGAACTAATTCCAGCTCCTAAATGTGCCCATGTACCAACAGTCTTCACGTATCATAATGACATTGTCCCGAACGGATTTGAATGAATTCACAATAGTCTAAAAAAGTATTGCTTTAGTCGAATGAGCACCTTGTAATTGCAAAAGAGAATTTAAACAAATGGTTCCCCTCAAAATAAATCCCAAACGTGGTGTCAATACATCTGCAGACTGATATAAAAAGAATAAAATAGGAATTAAGAATCGGAATCAGGAGTGAACATAATTGCACCTTTCTCCTTGACAGACTTAACTCTTTATATCCACGTGACGCATTTCGGAATATATCCACAGATGACTCACGTCGCAATGCCCAATAACCTGACTTAATATTCTAATAAAAAATCTTAAGTAGTTTTATTATTACGACTGAAATTAAAACTTGCATCCAACCTATTTATAACTGTACCTATGATAGAATCTACCGACATGCACCAAAATGTTAAACACATAAAATAGATATATGTATGTATGTATGTATGTATGTATGTATGTATGTATGTATGTGTGTGTGTGTATGTATGTATGTATGTATGTATGTATGTATGTAGAGTTTAACTTATCGCTAGAAAAGTTGTAGACGAAGTTTAGTTTCAGTTAGTGTATGTATGTATGTATGTATGTATGTATGTATGTATGTATGTATGTAGAGTTTAACTTATCGCTAGAAAAGTTGTAGACGAAGTTTAGTTTCAGTTAGTATTGATTTCAATATTTTATCAGCTGCAGACGTTGATGGGGGAAAGTATTCTTTGGATATAAAGTACAGGTTTATCCATGTCATCAAGACGGAAAAAATGCCATGTACCGATATACGATTTTTGTGCGCTCTCAAGAAAGGTAAGGTTATAAGTTTGTACTTGTGTGAATCAAGATATATTTTTAATGTCGTGCAAGTCATCCATCACAGTGTATAGGTAAAACATTCAATCTTTCGGGATAATATTCATGGTGGTATGTATAATACGAATCCAACAGCAAACTGCATATACCATTATCTTCCTTCGCGTAATATGCTGGTTTTGATCATTATCTACGATGTATGCATTAATTCATAAGTAAGATGGATCGTTAGATCCCGATCTGCCGTCTAATAATAAGCGTGTCAGTTAGTGTCTACGCTGTTTTCGAAGATTAAAATACAAAACAGAAAACGTTGGCTCTGACTTGACGGTGTTTTATGTAATTTCAGACCCGAGTTTACAGTATATTTAAAGTATGAACGCAAAAGGTTTTAACAATGAATGAATGCAATTCATATGTTTGGACATGGTACTTTAGGAAATCATGTGTTGATGTGGCATATTGTAAGTGTGGATGCCACTTCTGTGTTGATATGGCAGATTTTACGCGTGGATGGCCAGTCCTTTGTAGATACTAAAGAAGTTATGGATGCCCACTCCTTGGGTACGATTTGAAAGAACCGTTTTAGAAGGCATTGAAAAAAAAATTGTATATTTCTGCCGAGTTTAGAAGTACAACATTATGGGTCATACTTAAAGGTTTTAAATTAATGGTGTTTGTAATATCATTTAAAGGAATAAGCGGGTAGACTAAGGGTAAAAATGTGTAAAGCAATCTACCATTAAGCTGCTTAAATCTTAGATTATCTCTCCATGAGTTTGGGATGTGCATATTACATTAGTCTGAGATTCGTCTGCACAAGGCCAACAAATAAACATTATAGTCCATTCTTCAGTCTGATTAAAATCCACATCTCAAACATGACGGATGATCTGACGGATACCATTACGAGGTCATGTTCTGTTGATCTTTCGACTTGCCGGTCAAATTAACAACTTCGATATTTATGAATGTTGAAAACATGTGGAAAGTATTGTTTTAGAAAATAACTGTTCCTAATATGAAATGCAACGCTTTATCTGATAGGTAATTAAAAGTAAGTGGACAGAATAATATTCCAATGGGCAGCAAAAGATGAACTTAAATCCGTTATTGTCACCTCTACTTAATGGAAGATCTCAAATTTAATGAGATCGAATTTTCAATAGTTTAAAATGTATGTTTTAAGAAAGAGATATATTTCTTGATCACTATGACACTGATTTGTGTGCTCGAGTGTCAATTAATTATATTTTTAATCTACAGCAGAAGTTTAGTTGTAGTAGTAACAGTCCAACAAGAACGAATGTCATGGCAGCAATCTCAGAATATTGTTTTGGAAGTAGTGAATAGGAGAAGGAGCTTTTCCAGAAGATCATAAGATAAAGGAAAAGCAAGATTAGGTACCAATCTTATAACAGAAAGATAGAATCAATAGCGTATGAACGTTTACAAAATTGCGAATGAATCGTTACTATTAGCAACCGTATTAAACTAATTACGTTTTTAATCTGTTTTGTCAGCAATAATATTTCATATGATATATTTTATTCTCGTAGGTACACCTATTCGTCTCGTTTATCTAGTCAAGAATGTCATCCGTTTCAGTAAATTCAAGGTGAGTTAAGATTGAAATATGAATATGGACATTGATAAAGGTGCAAATGTATGGCTTACAAGAATACCGTAGTTTGAGAGAGTTTATGTTCAACACAGTAGGGGTCATACTGAGAATAAAAAATATTGAAAGCTGTGAAAAGCAAGGACACAAACGTACCAATGGCTGTGTAACC
Source organism: Megalonaias nervosa (assembly GCA_016617855.1). Lineage (NCBI taxonomy): Eukaryota > Metazoa > Mollusca > Bivalvia > Unionida > Unionidae > Megalonaias > Megalonaias nervosa. The sequence goes on from JAECUM010034576.1 coordinate 14,462, forward strand.
TGAGATAAATAACCTTTCTTTACCTTGGTAAATTAAAATTAGGCACTAGTCGTTTTAGGAAAACCGATTCCTTGCCCTCTCAAAGATATACCTTTTAACCAGATAAAGTGGGACCATATGTAGATAGCAGAAGCACATATATTTGTTCCAGGAGCAGGAGGCATATTTTGTCCTTATATCACCTTCTCTCTATCCTTGGAGACACTGTTTGATGACTAAACCTTTCACAAAGACAATGCTTGGCGCCTAAACCTATAACAAAGACAATGCTTGGTGCCTAAACCTAAAACAAAGACAATGCTTGTTGCCTAAACCTATAACAAAGACAATGCTTGGTGCCTAAACCTATAACAAAGATAATGTTTGATGCCTAAACCTATAACAAAGATGTTTGATGCCTTAACCTATAACAAAGACAATGCTTGATGCCTAAACCTATGACAAGATAATGTTTGATGCCTAAACATATAGCAAATACAATTTTCAATTAAAACTGTATCAAAGACAATGCTTGATACCGAAACATACAACGAAGACGATGCTTGATGTCTAAACATAAAATAAAGATTGCAGCTGCAGAGAATGTATATCAAGTATGCCATTTGTGGAAACAAAAATTTCAACCTACAGACAGTTGCTATACAGTGGTCACGAGAAGATCTTTATGACAAAAATAATATGCCTATATTGCGCTAGAGCTTTTGACAAATGTTGAGTGTTCTAGAGAGGAATCTACATGGTCGTTCGTCATTCTTGGTGTTAATTACATCATATGTATTACAGGAAATATATATCAGTATGCGATTTTCATATGCAAGGTCTTTTCAAGAGGTCTCAAAAATTTAAGGAGAAAAAAAAGAATGAAAAGTAAAAATACCTTAAAGAGTAGCATATCAAAACCCATTTGCTCCTCGTATGTTACTTGTTTAAAGGTTTTCATGTCTTGGCATTGTTTACACAATTGTCATGCCCACTTCCGCGTTATCGTACAGCACTGTTGTATCTGGAATGAATGATAGGCCCAATGCACCGCCGTGGACGTCGTAACCCAAACCCCCCCCCCCAATGGAGGTAGTTGTGACTCTTCATTTAACATACTGAACTCGAGACCAAATAGGTGTGGGTTCGAATCCTGCTGTCAGATCAGCCTGTGTTGTGTCCTTTGGCGAAAGCAATTTATTGCAGTTGGCACATCAGTAAATAAACTTTATGTGTTACTGTGCTGTGCTCTAAAACACCTGACCAAACCCTTCAAAGCTGTTAAGCTATAGAATAGAAATTATTGCGAATATAGTATGTACTGATGTTATGAAATAAAATCAATTGTAAAAGAGAAGAAATTCGTCTATCATTCTTATAGCAATCTAAATGTTCTTCTTTCTAATGATTATTTTAGTTTAAATAATAAAACAATAATGTATACTGAAGATTAGACTCATTATGACTGTATGATTGAAATTGTGTAGATCTTTTTTATATCTGTTTTACCTTTTTTTGTCTCTCTTGCAGGGCACTTTCAAAGTGAAGATTACAGCTGAAAACAAAAATCATGAAAATCTGCTTTGTGTCAAATTTAAAGCAAATGTACTCCAGGAACAAAATGACCCATAAAAATGTCGACGTGAGCTTCATTGACTCACTAAATTCCTGTCTCTTCCAAAATCATTTATGCAAAATAATTTGAAAAGAAATTGTAAAGCGTCTACCCATTGGATGGACCCTAGCCTTGCTACGGACTAATAATCCTTGTCGAAGGTCAGCACATGATAGATGCTATAATTATCTGAATGTAAATAGGTTATCAGTGAAACATAATAAAATAATATTCAAAGATTGGTAATAAATAGATTTTCTGCTGATGACCTGAGTCTATTATTGTTTCAAATAAAGATTTTATACGTTATTCTCAACGTGAAACAGAAATACTCGGCAGGAAAATCGTGTTTTTTTTTTATAAAACTGGTGGCCACTATATCACATTCTCAAAAGAAATTTTCAAACCTCATGAAAAGGTGTCAATATAGAAGAGATAACATGCATACATCGTTAAGCGGACATATTTGTTTTGATGACTGCAGTTTGACTGATACTCTTGATTATCAGGTACGCATAAACTGCAACCACCACCAACTCTTTTGCATGCTTGGCATTGATACACAATAACAAATTGTCAAGACATCCAGTTTTGCAGTAACGGCCTTAGCAAGGTAGGAAAGGTGCGCCATCGGGCCTTCCGAAGTTTGTTTACATTTATGCTTGCTAAATTTGCTTTTAAAATTAAAAGTTTATCTATTTTATGTTCAATGTAGAGAAGATTCTTTAGCAAACAAAACAAAACTATTTTTCTATGAATATTTCATAGAGTTTCTTCAGTGATATAGAAAATAGATTTTGGGGACCCATTGTCCTCATTTTGCCCTAAAACCGCCGCTGAATTTAGATTTCCTTGTATAGATGGTTTGCCACAGTTCTGTTGAAAATAATATTGGTCTGCTATGTTTTAGTTTGCATCCCTCCATAAATGATCTACAGGTGTAACAAGTAGGGATTAGGTCATTCTGGTATTAATATACGAATTTGCGATGTGAAATTTCTCTGTGTCTTAACCACAAACATAGTTCCCATTTGCTCTGCTTTTCTAAGTTGTTAAACATGCATATTTGTCTTTAGAAATGTACAGAAGGCGAGGATTTATTCAACCAGCAAATAATATTGTTACAAGGCATATATATATCTATGGTCCAAAGTTGACATTGTCGGGGTGGGAATGGGAGGCAAGTGCCCATTCCTCCAGAAATGAACCATACAGCTTGCGTCTCTGATCCCTCTGTCAACTAAATCCAGCTCCTGGCCTTCGCGAGTGGCTTAGCTTCTAAGTCCGGCGGACCATGTTTCCACTAACAGGAGAAGGGGTGAAGGCAGATCACTGGCGCCTTAAAACCAGTTGCTTCGGGTAGATGGGGCTCGTAAACCTTGGATGGTAGCTGATCTAGGAGAATGAAAACTCCGATCCCAAACCTCCGCTGCCTTGTGGCTATAGCCACTCACGGGAAATGCTAAGGGAGTAAACCCCGACAGAAAATCCGGAGACGGAGTCCCTAGGGCGGTTTGACATTGACTTCAACGTCATTCTGGTAACTCCTGCGACGCCGTTGGTGCCAAGCTGTATCGGCATTCGTCGTTCCCTTGGGTCCACCAGCTGCGTGGAGAGGGGGTATCTGCTACATGGGCAACAGCTGATTCTCCATACCACCCTTCTCAGGCTTCGTAGCTCCACTGAAGAGGACACTCCAGCGTCGTCGTAAGGCGTCGGCACAACACGGAAATCAGCAGTTTACCTGTTCTAAGCCATAGCTCGATTGGCGTAGAGCTTGGCTCTAGGGGTTTCTTCCGACGGTGGGAGAGATCACCATGTCTCACTGGACAGCTACCGTCCGCCTCAAGCTGGCAGCCCCCAGTCAGTAAGGTGCTGCCCCGCCATGGCCTCTCTGCTTCACTGGGTGCGTAGAGCTTAGAGAACCATCTGGATAAGCGGGCCACAAACTCTGCACCAGGCAAGACTCAAAGAAGAAACAAGAAGAATCCAGCTCTTCGTTTGGCAAGCTGGATTGTCAGGACCATGTGTCCTGGACTCACCGCTGACCTTCAGCAGATTGACGACGCACGGAAGACTGCATTCATTGACAGGGAACTCTCCCGACTGAACCTCGACATTGCCTGCCTTCATGAGACCCGACTGACCGACAGCGGCACCATCAGGGAAGAAAACTGCACCTTCTTTTGGCAAGGGAAGTCCTCGGACGAACCTAGGCAGCACGGTGTCGGCTTCGCTGTAAAGAACACGCTCGTCGCCTTCATTGAGCCTCCGTCATCAGGCACTGAAAGGATCCTTGCGCTCCGGCTGTCAACATCCTCAGGCCCAGCCAACATCTTCAGCGTGTAAGCTCCAACCCTCCACTCCACCCCAGAGGAGAAAGTCCAGTTCTACGAGGCTCTGGATCAAGCAATATCCAGTATCCCCAGCACCGAAATTCTCTACCTTCTGGGAGAATTCAATGCTAGAGTGGGAGCTGACCCAGAGGCCTGGCCCACCTGTCTCGGCTCTCACGTAAAAGGCAAGATCAACGAGAACGGTCAGCGACTGCTGCAGATGTGCTGATCCCACAGCCTATGTGTGACCAACACCTCCTTCAAATGCAAAGAGATCCACCAGGTGTCATGGATACATCCACGTTCCCTCCACTAGCACCAGTTAGACCTCGTCATCACCAGGCGTGCGGAACTGGACAGTGTCCTCCTCACCCGCTGCTACGACACTGCCAACTGCGACACGGACCACTCCCTCGTGGCCAGCAAGGTACGAATAATACCCAAGAAGCTGCACCACGCCAAGAATAAGGGTCTCCCACGCATCAACATCTGCTGTGCAAGCAACCCAGAGAAGACACAGCAGTTCATCAGCAAGCTGCAGGAGACTCTCACCAAAGAGACACCTGATGACACCATCGACACCAAGTGGTCCCACCTCCGAGACGTTGTGTACAATTCAACCATCATTGCCTATGGGAAGAAGAAGCGCAAAAATGCCGACTGGAATGAGGCCAACTGGCAGGAGATGGAGCCCGTGACTGAGGCGAAGAGGAAGGCCCTCCTTGCTTACAACGCTGCGCCTAGCCCTAGTACACTACATGCCCTCAGGACTGCCAGGAACAACGCTCAGCAGACCGCCCGCCGCTGCGCAAATACCTACTGGCTGAACGTCTGCACCAGTATACAGACAGCTGCCGACACCGGGGATGCAAGAGGCACGTACGAGAGTATCAAGAAGGCATCAGGTCCCCCCATCTCCAAGACAGCCCCTCTCAAGTCCAAGGCGGGCGAAATCATCACAGACCAGGGGAAACAGCTGCAGCGCTGGGATGGGCATTACCTCGAGCTTTATGCAACCCAAAACGTCGTCACCGAAACCGCCCTGGACGCCATTCCAGACCTGCCAGTCATGGAGGACATAGACACACCGCCCACACTGGAAGAGTTCAGAAAAGTCATCGACTGTCTCGCTTGCGGGAAGGCCCCTGGGAACGACGACATCCCGCCTGATGTCCTCAAGAGCGGGAAACTAGCACTGATACAACCCCTGCACGAACTCCTCTGCCTCTGCTGGGAACAGAGACACATCACCCAGGACATGCGAAACGCCAACATCGTCACTTTATACAAGAACAAAGGAGACCTTAGAGACTGCAAGAACTAGCGGGGCATCTCCCTCCTCAGCATCGTCGGAAAGGCTTTCGCCCGTGTCGCCCTTGCGTGCTTGCAGACCCTAGCCGCCGGCGTCTACCCAGAGTGCCAGTGTGGCTTCTGAGCCGGCCGGTCAACTGTAGACATGATCGTCTCACTACGCCAGCTGCAGGAGAAGTGTCAAAGACCTGACGAAGGCGTTTAAACTGATCAGCCGGATCGGACTCTTCAGTCTCCTGCAGAAGATCGGCTGCTCCCCACGACTGCTCGCTGTTGTCACGTCGTTCCACGAGAACATGCAAAGTACAGTGTACTTCAACGGTGTAACATCGGAGACCTTCCCAGTCAGCAGCGGAGTAAAGCAAGGCTGCGTCCTTGCGCCGACGCTATTTGCAATCTTCTTCTCCATGCTCCTCCAGTATACCTTCAAGAACTGCAGTGAGGGAGTGTACATACACACCAGGGCTGACGGTAAGCTGTTCAACATTGGCCGTCTCCGTGCTAAGACTAAAATCACAGAGGTTTTCATCCGTGAATTGCTCTTCGCCGACGTACCTGCCGAGACATCACACACGGAAGATGGACTGCATCAGCTGGTATGTCGCCTCTCTTACGCCTGCAAGGAGTTTGGACTAACCATCAGTCTGAAGAAGACGAGCGTCATGGTGCAGGACGCAGACTCCCCTCCCACCATCGCCATCGATGGGTACAACCTGGAAGTTGTTGAGAACTTCACATACCTAGGGTCCACCATCTACAGCTCGCTCTCCATTGCTGCTGACGTGAACGGCAGGATTGCCAAGGCATCAGCAGTTATTGCCAGACTGAACCAGAACGTCTGGAACAACCACAACCTCACTGAGAAGACCAAACTGTGTGTCTGTCAGGCCTGCGTGCTCAGCACACTCCTCTACAGCAGCGAGGCATGGACCATCTACGCGAGCCACGAGAGAAAACACAGCAGCTTCCATCTGAGATGGCTGCGGAGAATTCTGCGCATCTAGTGGCAGGACAAAGTACACAGCACAGGTTCTGGAACGCGCCAGCATGAACAGCATGTTCTCCAATCTCAGCGATAGGTGTCTTCTCTTGCTCTGCCACGTCAAGAGAATGGACCCACGCCGCATTCCCAAGGACCTGCTATACGGCGAGCTAGCAGAAGGCGCACGACTGACTGGACGGCAACATCTGCGTTACAAAGATGTCTGCAAGAAGGACATGAAGACGGCGAACATCAACGTCAACGACTGGGAGAGCTGTGCTGACGACCGCTCCGGCTGGTGCCTTGCTGTCAGACAGGGCGTTCAGAAAGCCGAGGGAATGAGAAACACAAACCTCGCTGAAAAGAGCCAGGAGGAAGGCGAAACAACAACAGCCTCAACAAGTATCGACGTTCACCTGCAGAAAGTGCAACAGAGAGTGTCACTCTAGGGTCGGACTCTTCAGCCACTCGTGAAGGTGCAGATAGGACACCCAACCGGAAGCTACACCATCGTCTTCCGAAGATGCTGTCTTTACTCAAGTATTAATCTTTTTGGGACGGATTGTTCAACAACGCTGACTTCACATTGATACTTGATATGTTTGTCTATTACCTGTCTATTACTTGTCTATTACCTGCATTCAAGTAACGTGATATAAATAAGAGTTAAGAGGAGCTTCGGTGTGCAGAGACTAGGTCGCCTTCACCTGATTCAAGTTCTAGTCATTGGCGCTAAGTCTCCTTATGGTTTGATTTTATTTTATAATGTTTCTAGTAATGCAAGGTCGTATGAAAATAAGTCATAAGTAGTATTTCGCCGTGCACAGTCTAGGCTAGTGTTAACTAAATCACGTACCAGTAGTTTACATTAACTTTTTCTCTCATGCTCCTTTCAACTGCAGTCATGCAACCTGATATAAAGATCAGTCATGTTACTTGACATGCAGATGGGTCATAAGAAGGACTAGACACATACGACTAAACTAAGCCACTGTGACATGAATTATATTTCCATTAGTACGTTTTTAAGTTCTGCTTTCAGTTAGTTTTTGTTTTCATTTTTATGTCATTATGGAATGCTGCATCATAATTAAAACTATGGATTGGGTTCTATATATTGAATATTATCAGAAAGCCCTTGCATAGAATGTCCTCTAGAGAGATATAATTTAAAGAGAAACATAACGTCTTCCGTGGGTTCAAGATAATAAACAATGAAAACTACTTTCCACTGTAAACACCTCCCCCCCATATATGATTCAAAAGTAACTGGCATATCTCTCTCTCTCTCTCTGTCTCTCTCTCTCTCTCTGTGTCTCTCTGTCTCTCTGTCTCTCTCTCTCTCTCTCTATATATATATATCTATATATATCGTAAAAAAAATATTAAGAAAATGTATTCGTTTCATATCGTATATTTGACGTTCACGTTTTGCTTTGATGAGGTTATGACATTATCTTCAAAATACGTCATTCCTGTTACTGTTGCAGAACTTGTATTTTAACCCTAATGTTCCCTGAAATGAAGAAAACACGAAGAAAACACAGATTTAAGACTAACTTATTGTTGTCGAAAGTTTACATATGTTTATCTGCCTCTCTAAAGGTGTATGTGTGAATAACTCATACCAGCATCTCAGACAATTACATTTAAAAGACAACAAGAAACAAAGAAAGGACATAATGAATATATACTGATTAGCTAATCATATACATACATACATACATACATACATACATACATACATACATACATACATACATACATACATACGTACGTACGTACATACCTACCTACATACATACATACATACATGGTCGATCACATTTTATTGCTCTATTTAAGTTCTTGATTCAATACTTTACTTTCACGCCTTTGGTGGTAAGATCGAAACCAATATGCTCGAGTATGAAGCTTGTCCAACTGTGAAAAATCCATATATATATATATATATATATATATATATATATATATATATATATATATATATATATATATATATACTATATATATATATATCTACAGAAAACAAATCATATGGCGAATAACAGTTCTTTCAAGTGCACCGGATCCAGCAAGGAATCACGTGTGTCAGGGATTGATTATGATAAATATAATAATCGGAAAATGAACAGTGCGAAACTAGTTTCCAACTAGCCTGAGCATGTTCGACTCTAAATGAGTCTTTTCAAGGGCAAATAGAAAACAGAGACGAGATATTAAAAAATGCCAACAACCCCACCCCCCCAAAAAATCGTTGAGGTTACAAAACTTTAATTGACAGTTTCTACAGGAATGAAAGCTTGAAATTTTGTATGTTTCAACCAGTTTACTTCAACTTGATGTTGATGCTGAAAAATATTTTATATTGACCTAGACATCGATTGGATATATCGCCATTTGTTATTTTATGTAAATTTATATAACCGCAAATTATAACCCGGTGATACTTCAAGAAATAATAACTAAGAGGTAGGACAAATATGAAAGAGAAAATAAATATTTGTTTTTACTTGGACTTTAATAGCTTCAAGCTCAAGGTACCACGATGGTCATTAGCAAGAAACAAGTATTCCAGTGGAGAACAACGAAATCATTTCTATTTTACTGGTGAAACCTTCTAGCTATAAATTTAAAAACAAACTACTTTACATGACAAATCATGAGGCATACCATTTTTAGCTGCAGTATTACTCATAAGAGGTACGATGCTCATTGTGCTATTCGTTATATGAAATTCAGATAGAATATATTATAAACACGTATCGCTGCTTTTTACTTATGAGTTTTACATGCAAGACAAGTACAGGCTAATGTACATTGAATGATAGATGATATAGACGGCTTTCCGACAAATAAATGCAATCTTTATAAATAGATGTGATATCTACCAAAATCATATTAACATTGTTATGAAAAGAATTAAACGTTTGTATTATATATTATTTATGAGAAGTGCTAGAATCAAGAGGTTCAACAGAACCTGGAGTGAATCAGTCACTTGTACCAGCATGAACTGAGGTTTGTGTTCTTTTCATTGTTTTTAACGATTTTGTTTTGGTTCAGATGCTTCCTCATATGTGTCATTCTAATGTTTTTATCTGATTACACATATAGAGGATTTTGTTTGAAACAAATGCTAAATATTACATTTGATGTATTGTAAACTGAGTCAAATACTTTACTTTTCCATAATTAGCAAACACAATAAAGATCTTAGTTGCTAGGTGGGTTTTATGTGTTTTATTTTAAATGAGCACAAAGGTAACATTACTAGAAAACTTACCTTGAACAAATGCACATCCGTCATGTGATATGGCGTTGACATACACTGGGATGTCTCATACATTAATCCTTTATTTTATAAAACATCATTATAACATTTGTGACCTTACGAGTTTATATTGAACATTTTTGATTCAAAATTATTGGTCTATGGATATCAATAAAGAGCACAAGGTGCAGAAGTACACATATATTATTACAATTATGTGGCCTTAAATAAGTAATAGAAAAGAGTGAGAACCAACAAGTTTTGTAAAATTCAACGAACAATTTATTTCTCAAAATACAAAGTAAAAATGCCAAAAAAAAAAAAAAAAAAAAATAACTTACGGTATTGCGAATTAAATTCCATATAATCCTAGAATTACAGACCCAAGTCCTAATAATTAAAGTTCTGAATAGACTTTCATAGAAATCCAAATTAAATCCAACGCTGAAGGGGTTGATGTGCTTATGGTGGTCCGTGTAGTGGTGGTGTGCAAAAAGTCATATGTTGGATCACAAGAATTCAATTCACGAATATATCCTTAAAAACAATGAAAAGAACACAATATATATCAGAGATAAACTTGACAACACAATTTCAATTGACTCGTCGTCACCATACAGTTGCGATACAGAATTTCAGCGGCAACCGTTAGCAGCATTTGAACCTGTCTCTATGGATTTAGTACGTACAATCGTGATGAAGAGTGCACCAAAGTCACGTGAACTGGATCCGATTCCGACGTCACTGCTGCTAGAGTGCTTGGATGCAATACTGCCTTCACTAACTGATGTTATTAATACCTCTCTCTCATCTGGGGAATTCGCATCATTTTACAAAACTGCGATTGTAAAGCCTCTGCTGAAGAAACCAACACTCGACCATAATGATTTAAAGAACTACCGCCCAGTTTCTAATCTGCCACTCATGTCAAAAATCTTAGAAAAAGTTGTTCTATCCCAACTTGTATCTCATCTGAATTCAAACAGTCTTTCTAGCAATGTACAGTCTGCATATCGCCCTTGCCACAGTACTGAAACTACTCTTCTGAAAGTAGTCAATGACCCTCTCTCTGCTTTGGATGGCGGAAATATTACAGTCCTCACTCTCCTTGACTTGTCTGCAGCATTTGACACAATAGACCATGATATATTACTTCACCGTCTCCAGCATGTATTTGGCATTCATGATACGGCCTTACTATGGTTTAAGTCCTACTTGGTCAACAGGACACAAATTGTGTCCGCAAATGGAAAACACTCCAGCCCAGTTGATCTATGCACAGGGGTCTGTTCTTGGACCTGTTCTCTTCATTCTATACACTCAGCCACTCTCAAGTGTCATAGATCATCATCCAATGTCTCACCAATTGTATGCTGATGACACCCAAATATACAAATCTAGCCATCCAGCTGAAGTTGAAGCTACCATCCAAGGTGTAGAGAGGTGCATTTCCGATGTGAAATCATGGATGACATGTAACAAGCTGCAAATGAATGATGATAAAACTGAAGCCATCCTGATTACAACAAAAAGACTTTCTCATTCACATCCTTTACCTCAGACAATAAATATCAGTACCACCAACATTAAATTC
>JAECUM010034580.1:0-40439 GCA_016617855.1 Megalonaias nervosa
ACATACTTTAAAATAACATTTCTTTAAACGTGTTAGTATAAATCAATATGAAATACAAATAATGCTGATACGTCATAATAGGATTCGTCAGTGACGTCATAATACGTATCAATAAAGACGTTACACAATTTCATTCACACACACACACACACACACACACACACACGCCCCGTTTCCAGACGGACAAGAAGTAACACCTTTGACATGCAGGAACCTGAATCGTTACAACGGTGTGCGAGTTTTCAACAGTGTTATCTGAAACCAGTGATATAATGTTGCCAAACGCTGGTCGACAAGGTGACGCTACAAAGCCATTTATTGGTGGAACGTCAGTAATGTAATCTGTATGTATTGGTATTAATTTCTGTTTTTAAATAAAATGGACAAACAGATACAAAACTCCAAGGTTCATAAACAAGCCATTTAAAAATCATCTAAATACATAAAAGGTGTGTGTGTGGCTGGGTGGGGTGTGTTGACCATCCACGACCTGTAAATTTTATGTCCATACCCAATGGAGCCATCTCTCTCTCTCTCTCTCTCTCTCTCTCTCTCTCTCTCTCTCTCTCTCTCTCTCATGTTAAATGCGACAGCCTAACCGACCGGCTGAGTCAGTAACTATAGTATGTCAAGTATAATATTATGTCGCGTTTAAAAAGGCGTTTGATTCATTTCAAAGAGAGAGGCTATGGTATGTGTTACTGCAAAATGGTGTTCATATATAGAGAAAGACAAGATTGTATACTGTCAAAAGTAATTAAAAGACTTGATATACAAGCTTATAAAACTTTAATACCAGTCAAGAAATTAATACGAAAACTTGTATCTCCATCACCTAACATTGTGTTCAAAATTGTTATATGTTCACATTTAGCCCATTCTCCTCTATTCGTCTGAGATTTAGCGATATAAGGTTTACAAGAACAGAAGATCTGTAACGAAATTCCATCAAAAGTTCTGTACACTTTGTTTGCCTCATGGAAGACATTCTTCAGACATGGTATCTCTTGGAACATGTGCACATTATAATATGTATATTGACAACGATATTAGATGTATAAAACGTTGGTACAAATTGCTGCAGATGCCTAGCTACATATATCCCAGGCAATGCTACACGTTGGTAATGGCACTGGAATGATTGAGAGAGAATAACTTGGGCAACTTATATTAGACAGCTGCTCTGTAAATATGGGTTTGGTTTTATGTGGATATCACAGGATATTTGCGATCCTGATTTATTTATTGTGCAGTGTGCACAAGGGTTAATCGATATATATATATATATATATATATATATATATATATATATATATATATATATATAGAGAGAGAGAGAGAGAGAGAGAGAGAGAGATGTTTGCTGTACAAGTCTGCAGGCATTTTGCCTACTAATCAAATGACTTAGATAAGAATAAAACAAAAACTTGCATCAAATCTGGAAAAAGATGAGAACTATGATAAAACTTACGATTTAAACAAGCGCCAAAACCAATCGCACATGCTCTGAGAGAGTATCTTAACAGCCACTATTTCTCACGACTACGACCTAGAAATTGTAGTTTTCAAGTAAAGTCCATTTTGTTAAGTCAATATTTATTTTAGAGGATTGAACAAAATACCCAGGTTTGTCAGGTTTGTTGGTTTTATCCTTAAAGACCCCGTCTCCTTAGGCTATTCGATTTATAGCCCCACGCGAATTGGCTCTTTGAAGTAAAATCGTAATGACTATTATACAGCTCTCAGCAATGTCATTCGATTACATAACCGAACGAATAAATAACAGACAGAAATGTGCGGCTGAAAGAGAAAAAGAGATACTCAAACTGAGATCTAACTATATGCCATCAAGTTTCCAGCTTTACATCGAATTAAAATCAAATCTAGGAGTTTCTTTTTACTTGAGCAGCTGTTTAGTTAGGACATATCGACTGCTTCTGTCATCTGCCTTGTTTATTTATTTATTTTCGTTCTGAATAAACTTATCCACTGAAAGCTAAACATTCTACAGCGTAAAAAATAATCAGTGTTAGTGATAACGTTTACTTAGGCAAGAATGTTTTGAACTTAACATTAGATCTTTTTTACCGCTTATTTTATATCAAACATCCTTCCCACAAATAAATCATCCTAACATCTATTCATTAATTTCCTACCTATCGAATTGATCTTTCTGTTTATCAGCTCATACAGCCATGTATCCATACATCCATGCGTGTATCTATGAGTCCATCAACCCATCCACCCATACAGCCATGTATCCATACATCCATGCGTGTGTCCATGAGGCCATCTACCACCCATCGATGCACGTAACCCTCTGTCGATCCATCAACCAATCCATTTATGCCTGTATGTATTAATCAATTCAGCTGTATATTCTCCCATGATTTATGCTAAATTGTCTCATAAAAAGATTTGTTATCTACAGAAAACTCATCTCACTATAAACAATAGGACGCAATAAGCAAATAATCAGTTAAAGGGTTGATCAAACAGCCATCCATCCCTGCTAACGCCTTGGACGTTGACCAAAGGTGAAGCAAATATAGGCTTATTTACCAGAGGGTACGATGGAAGATTGTATCACACTGTATAATGTATTATGTCGTATTATACTTCGTCATGAAGGATCTTATTCTGTTGTAAATTCTGGCCGTATCTCTGTATGCATTAGATATGACGCCATCTTGAGATAAAAATTTAATTAAGTACATAGAGGTAAACCTCCTTTAGTAGTTTCGGTTTCAGAATTGAATACAATTAACTAAAACATTGCGCACATAGTCTTTCTTAAATGCAATGACGATGACAATGTCAACGACAATGACAATTACATTGACAATGACAATGACAATGACAACGACAATGACATTGAAAATGACAATGACAATAGTGTATTGGCAATGTAGTTCATATGCCCATAATGCTACAGTTACACAACAATATTGTAATACTCAAGAACGCCAAATTACAAATAGATTTAACACAGTGAGATGAAAAGGGAAGACACAATATAGAAACATGTAGCAGACGAAACAGATTAGCATTATATAATAACATAGTTGTGATCTTCCATATAGGTAATAAAATAAAAATTTAAAAAAAATGTTAGTTACGTGTTCATTTTATCTCTTCTGTTGATTGCTGAAAAGATGTTTTGTGCAATTTAAGATATTATGAAACGGTTCTTTGACTTCATCAGAAAATAGATGATTCCTTCACATGGGGTTTTTGCTAACAATTTGTGGTATGAATCTCTTTCTCAGATCTTCATACAAGAGGCATTGTAAAAGAAAGTGATATTTCATTTTCTATTTGGTTGTTTTTTTATCACATAAGATACATATATGTTGGTTTGGGGAGGGGGATGCCATTATGACATCCTTACTCTATAGCTAAGTTATAGTCTGCTTAATATATTTTGTAGATGGGTGGCTAAATTAATAGTCTTTCTTAGATACAACATACTGCAATATTTGATAATCACCCAACAGAAAATACAGTCATTTAATTTATCCCTGTGTTTTTGAACCGATGATGATGATGATGATCATGATAAATCTCTTCAAGAAGAGATTTCTTTACAAAATACGCAACAGGTCCAATTTGCTTGATGACGTCACAACCTTTTCCTCATCCAAAACTGTTTATTCAGCCAGGTGAAAAATAAAATTAAAGAAACATATTTTGAACATACGTGCTTCATATGGAGCAAATTAAACATACGTGTGCATTAAGGTGAGAAGATAGACTTTACCAGTGTATTTAGAAATCTAACAGTATGATATGGCCGAACTATGTCCTTTCGAATTATGTCTTCGTACCAGTCTAAAACGATTACAAAAATAACAGCAATTTATTCGTCTGATGACTAATGGATGATGCACGTTTCTTCGGCCAGTACAAGCATTTGGCACGTGGCATTTGTCGAGGCTGAAATATGCCTTAGGCGGGGCACGTGCTTTAAAGAGATGCTCCAGGAATTTAAAAAAGTCAGTAGGACACTTGGCTGCGGTTGTCCATACATCTAATTATTTTTTGACGACGTCAAGGATTTAAAAGAAAGTGATTTCTGTTGTCGCTTTAATTAGATATTTTGGTTATTTCTTTATTATATTTTTTAGTGAAAAATGTTTGAATTGCAAGTTTCACTTATAACGAGTCAGAACTATGGACAAGCAAAGACCAATAAAATATTTATTTGTATTAACACCACTAAGATAACATCAGAACAGAAATTAAGCCGATCCCTGGCAATCGCTTGTAGGATTGATTATTAGCCACTGGTACGGCTGCAGAACTTTTCTATTTTATTCTTATTTTGAAAGAATTAAAAACTCCTCGGTAGGAAGAAACCCAAACGATTGTTGGTTTCATCCAAATGAGTATCAGGTTTTGTGCATGTGACAAATAAAAATAAATGTAAAATGCCTAAATCACAGATCTTTTTGCAAAGATTGAGATCAGTTAATGATTTTCTGAAAAGATAATTATATCGGTTTAGGATCTTATCACATGATTAAATTGCTGCATACATATATGCATGCATGCATACATACATACATACATACATACATACATACATACATACATGCATACATACATACATACGTACGTACGTACGTACATACATACATATATAGCCACATTTGGCTTTCAAAGAAGCCGAAACATGCCATTGTACCGCAAACTAATTTTGCTTCTGGTATTTTATGTTAAGAATGTCATTGATACAAATCGTCAACTACTTATAAATGGATGAATAATTCCAAAGTTTTCAAGAAATCCAACTTTAAATTTGAAATGCACGTCTATATTTCAAATTCGATAATCAAGAGATGAAAATTTCGATTGAAACACTAGTGCAATTTACTCCTATCCAATTAGATAATATTGATCTACTGATACGTAAAAAATTAAGAATGTTTTGGTTTAATGTTTTGAAACGAATCATCCAGCAGCGTCATACTTCTGGTGAATATGTCATCCGATTATAATGTAAAATATACACTTTGAAATCGTGTATGTTAAATGATCTAAATTCAGAAGATTGAAATTTATTCATTTCAAGATTTGTTGATTCAAGATTTAAATTAGCAAATGACTGTCCTTTTTAAGCAAGTCACGTAAGTCTGTACTACACAATGCACATATTCTTAAAGATACAGTGTGTGTGTGTGTGTGTGTGTGTGTGTGTGTGTGTGTGTGTGTGTGTGTGTGTCCATCCTTAGTAAACCACATGATAAGAAATCCACCTTTTGCAAGGACCTCAGTAATGATAGACTCTAAAATACGAAATATCAACAAAATTGACAGAGATTTTGATGAATCTGGAAAGTGTATCAAGCGAGTTAAATCAAAACCGCAAACAGAGCTAAAGTCAGCAGTTTTAGTATTTTCCCTGCTTTAGAAAACGGCGAGATTTTTCCAACGGTAACGGTAGCACCGTCAAGCTTGGAATTCTGTGTTAAAGTTGAGTTTCAAAGATTTTGCCATTCAGATACGGTAGGGATGCAATATAGTTCGTTGCCCTGAACCTTTGTATGAAGGAGATCATGATAGTTATTTTTTTTAATTTTTCTTTTAATCTCCATATTGGCCTTCAGGAACGACGACGTCGTGCACAAATCAACAGTTCCTCTGAGCAGATGGAGATATTGGCGTCTCTGGTCAGTACCCGCTAGGTCACTAAGGAGAGCTTTAAAACATTGCTACTTTTCCGGTTTTCCGTTTCTCTATATTAATTCTTCTTGCAAGTCACGCGAGTTCCATATGACTTTTTATTCAGTTCTTGAGAAAGGTGGGAGGGCGTAAATACTCAAGAATAATTAATAGAATAAATAAATATCACGCGAGTTGCCAATAAAACGCAAAGAGCACGTGTCACTAGGCACAAGTACACCCTCCTCATCACTTGAGGGGCGTGCAGTTGTATTGAAATATGTTTGACCTTGCTCTCGGCGTTGTATTTGCAACTCCTGTGATACAATGTAGTAGTACTACTGGCATTGTCGATGTTGGCCTACCAAGTCCGCTTGCCTATATACATGAATAATGTATGACTAGACACTACTTGTGCATGCTGCATCTTGCAGAGCTTTTATGGAGAAGAGCTCGCTCTAAGCACATGCCACGTTATCGACAAAGTGCAAACAATCAAATTTATAAAACTTCCAGAAATCTGATTGGCTAAGCCCTTTCGAATTTCCTTTGTTTATACGTGTAAGAACCAAAACAAATTATTAATTTTGTCCTCTCACTGGCACTACGTTCTCTCAAATTATGTATGGTTTGCACAGCGTTTTGAATGAAGATAAAACAAATAAACGATAAACTCTAAGATATACAAGTTTTAAAAAATACTGTTAAACATCCTTTTTTCCGCATTTTTCTAGGTGAATCCATTGAAGTCAGAAAAGGCCGATGTTTAGGAGAGAACGGTGAATTTTCAGCGGGCGTTTAAGCGTTGTCAATGCAACGGTAATACGTTAAACATCCATTATTGAAATCATCGTTATTATTTGTTTAAGAAGTTAAATTTTGTATCATTATCCGGTCACAATTGCAGTGAAAATAATTTTTTGTGTCGTGTGTCGCATTTATTGGGAACTCAAGTACTGCTATTAACGCTAGTCCTGAATCTTTGTCACGCGAATCCTGTCGGCGACACTGAAAGCGGGAATGCCATTGGATGTATTCAAACTATAAACAGCGCCACGATCCTATACGGCTTTAAGGGCCCAGTAAATATTATTTATGGCATAATTGTTTAAATTTAAATAGGATATTTATATAAGCATATTCTGTGATATACAATTAAAAGAAATAGTTAATTGCAAGTGTGCGATCATAACAAGATCATCACTGGACAGACATTTCAAACAAATCGATCACGGTCACTTTGGACACCGAATGTTATGGTACAGATCGGTTCCGGTACAGATCGGTTGCAATTCCGGTACAGAGACTGGCCTCTCGAGGGTCATATTCTCGAAATAATTCTAGAAAAGTTAAATAGAAACTGCTAAAAAAAAAATAAAAAAAAAAAAAAATAAAAAAATGCAGCAGTTTTAGTTCTTGTAAGTCAGCAAAAATTAAGAAAATTGCTATATGCATTATTTACTTTGTGATGGTACGATTTATACTCAAAATGATATCGACTTTGTTATTTCCTGCGATATGTCGGTATCACCTTTCCCATGCGACGTTACTAACAACACTTAGATTCTGAGTTAAACGTAAGTTTTAAAGATATTGCCAGTCCGGTGTGTCAGAAGAACACGATTAGGCGAGATGTTATTTATTAAGGTGATAAATGCTGTATTTTCCTCAATATTCACCTTTATCAGACTTGCAAGCACGTAGCAGAACGACAACATCATTCCGCTGAATTGTTCTGTCTCGAGGTAATTAGAATAAAAAATTACCCAGACAATACGTACTGGAATCTTTTATATTGAATTCTTCTTCAAAGAACATTGTATTCTTGGATGTTTCCGTTACGAGAATAAAGAGTTCACATACAGTTCAAGGCAAGAATTTTAAATTAGTTTAAAGCTAGAAATTATAATTGTCAAGACCTACCAAAAATACTAATGGGGAAAAGCTGGTTAAGAACCAAAATTTAAGTCACGTAATAAATATGTTTACTATCAAAGATGTACTTAAGTCTCTGGAAAGATACACACGTTCATTTTTTGAATCAGTATTTTAAGACGGCTGGCGGTGAGGGAAGTGGGAGTGACTGCTAGGATAATACGGTCTTGCTTACTTCTAAAACCCAGTAAATTTGAAATATCGTATGACTGGTTGGGAACAATATTATACTGGATGAATCATATTCTGTGATTTACAATCCAAGGAAACGACAAACTGGAAGTCTGCGGTCAATACAAGATCATTACTGGACGGATATTTCAAGCTAACAGATGACGGTCACGTTGAGTTGCTCATGTCTCTGAAAAAAATGAAGACATAAATCAAGACTCTTTTATTCAAAAATCAAAATGAACTTTCCTGAAATGCATTCCACTTTATTTTACATGTTTGTATATGTGATGTTTGCACAAAAGGAACAACACGCTTGTAGAAATGATTACATCCACATGTGATGTTACTGTTACACGAAATTCCAAGATTTTTCCTGGCTCTTTCGTTCTTCAACAGAACACTTTCATGTTGGAGAACTACCACTTTTTCCAAGAAAGCGGTCAGAACAAAATGTCGAATATGGTGCTTACGTAAACGAAAACGTAAATTGTTTCGTAGAAACTGGTAACATTTTACAACAAACTTACTCATGCTGAAGAACAAATTTAGAAAGATTGACCTACGTGACTGATAGTGGATTGATTCACACGAGCCATAATTACACAGACTTTCGCAAAAATAATTTTTCTTTCCAATTGTTGACAAAATAGAAACAATTCAGTAATTTTTGTATTATAGTCCCAGTACGGCTTCAACACTCATTGCACTCGCCAAACTCTGCTTGGTGCTAACAATAAGAATAAATCACATACATTTCGAAAACATGGATATATGAAATATCCAAAGTGTTTCGAAGATGTTTCAGACAATGGACCATATTTGAAATTTGTGGCGATTCCTTTCAAAGCATTGACAATCATTTGTCGGAAACTTCAGCTTTTTCAGTGTCGCAATGTATGGTGGTACATCAGACTAAGGACGTCCCCAGCTTAAATTTTAAACTGTTTGTTTGTTATACTTTTTCAGATAAAAACAATAGTACTGTCTTTGTTTTCCTTTCGATTTTTAGTCGCTTTGATATCTTAGATTCATTAACAAAGCTATCAGAACTTGAGGCATGCTTCTAGTCTAACACTCATATTGCTTTCGCGCAAGTGACTGGTAAGTTTGTTTGGAAGAAAATTTCTAGATTAACCTCGATTTATTTGACCTACTAGAGTAAAAAATATTTTGCAACATGATATTTGACCCGAGGTTTCCTGAAAATGATATGAATATTAAATCTTGACAAAGATGAAAGATGAAAACATCTACATGAAATCATACATAAGAATAAAGATGTGTTATATGAAATGCCATATGATACGAGATGCTTGTTACCTAAAGCTCACTTTTATTTGCGTCATAATATCACGTGTTTAGAAAGGTCAGCCAGGTACAGTTTTTATTTGCGCCATAATATCACGTGTTTAGAAAGGTCAGCCAGGTAAAGTTAAGCAATGAATGGACTTTAAAAGTTATGATTGTTTCATTTGCCTCAGGACTTGATTCCTTTTTATTTTTTTAGAGCATTGATCGATTACTGGCAGTCTTCGCTATGAATACTGTTTGTTTTTAAAAACCTTTTGTTTTAATGGCTCTTTGTTGCTATTTTCGGATCTCAGTGCCTGTTGAACTGTGCTTTACTGCACAGAGCAGTGGAGCTCTTTAGTATAGTATATCTGATGGTGATATATTGATGTTGTTCTTTTTTGTATGCACCTGTTGAGTATATACCATAATGTTTGCAGTTCACTGCTTTTTGAAACCTTTTAAAAAAGATATCTTTAATTTAACATCAGATTTATATTGTTTTAAATCCGTCCCTTTTCAGTCATTGCATATAACAATGTTAATTAAAAGCATTTTGTCTTAAGTCATAGTATGTTGTAAAGTGATGTGAAAGACATACTTTGGTTACCATGCTACCTATGTAGTTTTCTAGACAATACGATGGGAGTTCCCCTGTTTGCAGTTGTTTATTTGTAGCACTCATTTCTTACTTTGTACTTACTGTACACAGTTACACAATGGTCTAATTTTAGCGTCATCTAGAAAGAGACTTGAGGAAATATGTATTTCTCTAAACTTGGTTACTATGCGAAATAAATTTAAAGGCTGTCAATATTAGGGGGATTAACTCCTTCAGGCAAATGCACGCGCCATTTAGCGGTTTAGTCCCCTTACCTACTCGGTGCAAGTGTACTGTAAAGTTTTTCATCATATCGTTTATTTCTAATATTAAAGAAACACAAATTTACGAAATTGTTTATTTTCCCAAGAGTTTAGAGAGCTCAAGCTTAGAAAGAAATTTGTGGAGAAGTCACGTCTCTCCAAAGATCAGGAGGAGAAGGCTGAAAGACAGGGAAACTTGGTTAGTGGATGACAAATAATTTCCCATACACACATATTAAAAGCTATGTTCACATGCATGTCTGTATTTATATAAGTATGAATGTTTCATGGTGAATAAATTATTGCAAAAGTTAGTGTACAAAGTGTCATAGTTATTTGTATCACTCAGGATATTGTGCAAAATGTAAATGAACATGTATGATCATCTATTAAATAAAGAAAGAAAGACGATGCATAGAATGTAGATACTTTGGCGCTGAAATTGGATAAATCCAGAAAACAAAAATTACAGTACAATATTATATGTTACTGATTTATCAATAACGTTTTTATTATGATACTTCTTCAGCATAATATCATGACAAATATTAAATTAGCTCTTTCTAAGTTTGTTACAGAAGCACATGGGCAAATTCACAATGACGAACAACGCATATTTTTTTAAGGTTTTGTTTACAACGTACCTTCGCGTTCATTGTTTGAACATTCTAGGCTTTAGGAAGACGTTTTAATGAATTGACGATACCAGTGGACTTTTCATTCCATTGTTTTATCAATTCGCAGCGAAACTCGCCATGTTCGCATGCCAATTTATGTTCTATTTTGGTATACAAAATCGTTATTTCCATTTGAATGACAATTCCACCAATAAACTTCAGCTCAGCCTTCTTCTACAATGACATTAAAATAACAGTAAAATGAAATGTATCTAAAGGAGATAAAAAGGCGATGAGTTTGGAGAATGTCACTATTCTTTAACTTTAGTGCTAAGTTCACAATATCGGCAGGAGTAAATTGTACCGAAAATCGAACTTATAATTTACATATATTGGTATATAAATGAAAGAAAAATATACTTCTTTAAAATTTTAAGCATATAATAATAATGTGAACAATATTTTCACTATCTCGTAAAGCTAATTATATGGTATTTTATTATTTATCTCATAATAAGATATTTAAATATATCAGTGGGAGAAAAATGACACGGCCACAGTGGTGATAGTTTTTTGTCGCCACAGTGGTGATATCACTTTTGGATCTATCTTCTCTATCTTCTCTCTCTCTCTCTCTCTCTCTCTCTCTCTCTCTCTCTCTCTCTCTCTCTCTCTCAATTAATTGATCTTAAAATGTGTCAACAAAGTTGACCCTCTCTATACATTATATTATACATTTATATAATCAATCAAAATGCACCGTCAAGAAAGCGTAAAAATGAACCCCAAACATCAAAAAGGAACCTTCAAGTATTAATTTTTTTATAATAATTTTTTCACATGATTCATGCAAATTGACATTGACTGAATTTATATGACCTGTTGCTAATCGATATTCGGTGTCACCCATACAGTATTGTATGCTGGTTACACTCAACGACAAATGGTATACATTGTTAAGAAAACTATCGATTACATAGAGTAATAAAATTATTTAAGTAGCGATTTCAACTGTCATCACAATCTTAATCATGTCTGAAAACAACGGAGAAACAAGGCATTGATTTGTGTCGATAGCAAACCGAAATTAAGTGACAATCGAAGTTAGGGTACGGCGTCTCTTACCGAAATAGACTGCACGTCTAAATGCAGAAATAAAAACAAAATAGCTGCCAAAATATTTTCAGATAACCCACAATTATTAAAATCTGTTGTTTAATGATGTTATACTCTGATATTTATCAGAGCGTTCTCTCATATTGCTATAACACCCCCACCCCAGCAATCTTGTTCGCCATGTTCACTATATAAATCCGCGCAAGAAATGTGTTAACAAAAAAAAAATCCCTTCATTTTTGCATAAAAATTATACACAATTTGAGGCATTATATTTAAAATTTAAATTTGTTAAAATGTTGTCCTTAAATTTTATTAAAAAATTTCGGATCTTTTCTTCATCCCTATAGTAATGCAGCCACTAATCGCACTGGAACAGAATGGAGAAAAAAATCCATGCAAATCGAAGGCAATTTGCACTCGTGATAATACAAAATGTTTCCACTTTACGAATGAAATATTTCTTCATATCTGCTTTAAAAGACGTCCACATCCTCTATGTATCTATCGAATAATCGCCCTTGACGAATAATCGCCCTTGACACCGGATTCAGCTTGCCTTAGACAAATTTCACTCTTGAAAATAGAAGCAACATGAATGTACATTAGTCTAAAATAGGTCGTGAAAGAATTTGTT
The DNA here is from genome assembly GCA_016617855.1 of Megalonaias nervosa. NCBI lineage: Eukaryota > Metazoa > Mollusca > Bivalvia > Unionida > Unionidae > Megalonaias > Megalonaias nervosa. The sequence goes on from JAECUM010034580.1 coordinate 12,298, forward strand.
TTGCGTTCGGGTGCCCTTCTAACAAACATTATCAGATTTAGTGAGGCAATTTAGCACCATTATCATTGTTAAATTGTAAATCTGTGTGTGTGTGTGTGTGTGTGAGAGAGAGAGAGAGAGAGAGAGAGAGAGAGAGAGAGAGAGAGAGAGAGAGAGAGAGAATTTTACAGTAATTGTGCTAGAGTTATTTTTGGTATGTGTTTAAATTTGTCTTATAATCGCAAAATTATCCATCCACTATTGTACAAAGCTACTTCTTTAGAGTTGTTGATTCTGTCCTTTAAAACTGTAATGAAAGCAGCAGCAAAATCCATCTTGTATATTCGCTTCTCGGCCTTTTGTAAACAAATTAATAAATACCAAAAGAAAAGCAAGGCAGAAAAATATTAAACAATATGAATAATAAATCAGTGTCTTCAAATCACACAGTGTAATTGAAAAAAAAGCAGGAATGATGATCAGAATTTTAGATGTATGCATCAAGATAGAATTCTTTATGATTCTGCTGCAAAAGAACTATATAACCACCAATCAGGAGAAGACTACAAAAGAGACAAAGGAAGGATAAAATTAAAATACAACAACAACAACAATAATGATAATAACAATATTATTATTATTATTATTATTATTATTATTATTATTATTATTATTATTAATGTTTATTACATTTACCTGGGTAATTTCACATATTTTAGACGTTACATATTTATTTTCCTTCTGCATTCTCTAAATGTTCCTTGTACTTAATGAGCTCAAGCTTGTTTTTTTTTTAAACTTGAGTTATTCTAAATATTCATATCTGACATTCGAATATGTGTTCACGTTATTAAAGAAATAGAAGAAGGCTGGAAAATGTTTAGAAAACTACAAACTAAAATAAACAAAATTGGACAATCAATGTCAAGGCGTTTCCAGTTGATATTGTACCGAATTCTAACGCCTTGACTTCGGTAATATTGGGCCTGGATTTTGCCTCGGGTTAGGGATATTGTCCTGAGCAGTAAAACGATGTCACAAGTCATTAGTCGGAGAATGAGCACAGACTGAAATTTCAAGTTAATAAACACGTACTCTTCACGTCATCTATGAATTCTCACCTTGGTCACAATACAATTATCAATCCTTCAATTTTTCGTCGCCAAGCTTTAGCAATTTGTTTGCCAATGAATCACATTGTATGTCAATTTTTTTTTTTAAACAGAGAAAACATGCTTGTCGCATTATAAAATTAAATTGCTTTTCTTATTTACTGTACCTTAATCTAGAATGAGTCAATGTTCATGAGTTGTACAATTGTCGATTATTGGTAAAACAGATTATCGAGATGTGTTAGCAAATATGGAAGGTATTTTTATTTCCAACAGAATGTATTGTATTGACTGCACTTTAAAAGTTCATATTTCTTTTAGTATAGTAGTCATTACACTTGAAAAATTCTTAGTTCTTTAAAGTTCTGATTTCAGAAGAAGTAATATGATGTTGTCAATTCTGCTGTCACCTTTACATAGCATCTCTCTGTACATTTAAGTTAGGTACATTGAGTTTCTCATATACATAATGTACTCATCACACACACACACACACACACACAATATATATATATATATATATATATATATATATATATATATATAGTATAGTAGGTATAAGTATATATATATATATATATATATATATATATATATATATATATATATATAACCTTCCGTTGGTAATTTAATATACTTTGCCGATGCAGCAGGATGTCCTGTGCATGCTTGTATCGTGACGCGAGTAGGAGTATAATATAGCAACTAACCTTCAAAGCTTCAGCAATGTAATCTACTAATGATGTGGCTAACTTGAAGAAAAGAAAAACAACTTGTGTCACATTTGGGGAAAGCGCCAGAATCAATCACACATTATCTAATAGATCATTATAACAGGCTTTGTTTCTCGCTACTTACAAATTTTAATTTTTGATTTCAGCCCATTTTGCTACTTCAACATTTAATTTAAGAATTTAAGAGACTGTACAAAATACACAGGTTTGTCAATTTCATTAGTTTTATACTTAAGGCCTGTCCCCTGAAGCTATTTGATTTATAAGAAATTTGGTCTTTGAAACAAAATAGGCTTTCCCTGATGACTTCTATACGACTGTCGGCAGTTTCAGTGGCTTAAAGAAACGAACTAATAAAAGTGAAACAAAAAGTGTTTGCGGAAGACAAATAGAGTTACTCAAACTGAGATTGAATCATACGCCCTCAAGGTGTTAGCTTAGAATCAAATTGAAATCAAATAAGGAGTAATGTGGACTTAGATCTGACAATTTATCTGCCGACTTTCATTGAGATGACTGATGGGTCTAGGGGGTTTCATTGCCGTAAGCCGCACTTTCACTTTCAAAAGACAAAATAATTTACTGTCGGTGAAAAGAAAAGACGGTTATTTTAGATTTCTTTGTTTTCATCAGGTTGCGAAACATCATGCACGAAAAGATAAAGTTTTTATCACATTCTACTGTTAAAGTAAACAATAGAGTGCTGATGGTAAGTTCACTTGACCAAGAGTCGTTCGAATTATTCATTCAATACAGTCTATACAGGCCCATGTCGCAACTCTCTCTCTCTCTCTTTATATATATATATATATATATATATATATATATATATATATATATATATATATATACTCTCCAACCCACTTACCCATCCATCCATCCAAGCATCACCGACTTGTATAGTTGTATCGGTGCATACGTGAGGTAAGGTAATTGTTCTATCGTCATTATTTATTCAGTCATGTGTGCAACGATGTATTGTATATGCGTTACGTATTGTCATGACAAGGGCTTTTTTTGCACACGTTCAATCAATACAGTTCTGTTCGGTTCTGTTGTTTTCTGTTCCAATAACAAGATTCGATAGCATAATAATCACAGAGAAGGTTATACCACTCCAAAAAATGTTTCAATAGACATATTTTCAGGAAAAAACAAGGATTAATCAAACAGTTGCCTAGCCAGCCCTATTCCTGCCTTCGATGTTAAAAAAGATGAAAGTGTGTGTGTGTGTGTGTGTGTGTGTGTGTGTGTGTGTGTGATTTGGATTTTTTAACGTAGCTTTAACAATTTTTCTGTCATATCGCTACGATGTCTGCAGTGTGGCAGATTATAGTGATGTCTACCACTGGGGCATCATGCCGCGAACATGTAGCATGATGTCCCACCTAGCCACATTATCCTGACACCAGGCCGACCAGTCCTAACACTAACGTCTTAATGCTGAGCGCCAAGCGAGGCAGCTGTTAGCGCCATTTTTCTAAGTCTTTGGTATGACTCGGCCGGGGATTGAATCCACGACCTCCCGCATCCGAGGCGGACGCTCTAACCACAAGGCCACCGGAGAGGTCAAGATGAAAGTAAAAGTTTATACACCAGAGAATGGGACGGAAGATAGCATTGTGTTGTAAGAAGGACACGATTATATTGCAAATTCCGAACCGTATCTGTATGTACGAGAGACAATGATTCCTGGAGATATAATTTAATTTGGCACAAAGACACAATTTTACAAATTTACTATGGACGCAAAAAACTTTAATAGTCATGCTTTCGTTTCCCATGATTTTAATCTATTAGGAGGATGATAATGATGACAAAATATATATCTTAAACTCGAGGTTTCTTCACACAAACTTTGCAACAGATCCAATTTACTTGGTAATAGAAACAGTAGGTTTATCTCCCCGTAATAGGCATCTGTTAAGTGATGATAAATCGGGCTTTCACAAGAAGTCACTATCAAAATAGTCAAAAACCTTAAATTACTATTTCAGAGACGAACAATAAAATGGCAAATTTGCTCTTGAACTAATGGAACAAATCAGACATATTTCTAAAACGATGAGAAGATAAAATCGTTCAAATTGTCAGTGTGTTTAAAAATCATAGCAGTATGACACTGTCGATTATGTCCATTAGATAAGTATTTTAAAGCCTGTCTAAAAAAAAGACCACAAAAATAACGGTAATTTAGTCGTCTGCTGACTGATAACCGTCGTGCGTTTCTGCCTCTAGTACAAGAATTTGGCACGTGCCAATAAAAAATGGAGGAAATATGCCGTAGGCGGGGAACATTATATATGTTTTTTAAGTTTTGTCAAATGTTGTAAAGCGCTTAGAGCTTCTAAAGATTAGGCGCTATACAAAGTCCTCATTATTATTATTATACTGAATAGAGAGAAACACCGGGAATGAAAGACATTAGTTGCACACATGACTATGGCGCCGAATACATCTAATGGGTCGTTCTCTGACAACGTCAAGGATTTAAAAGGATTGGAAAATGGGTTTAATTTTCGCTTTACCCCAATATATTAATACCTTTTTAATAATTTTTTTTTTTTTTTTTTTAATTTAATTTTTTTTTTTTTTTTATGTTTAAACGTTTGTATTATAAATCTCGCTTTGAATGGATCACAGTTATGGACAAGCAGCGGCAAATACATTGTTGATTAGTACCAACACCACCGATGTAACATTTAACGGAATTGTAGCTGGTCTACGCCAACCAGTTCCTGGAGTATTATTCAATTGTACGGCTGCAGCAGAGCTTTTCTTTCTGTATTTTTGTTTCGATTGACTTAAAAAGCCCTGTGTAGTAAGAAATTCAAATGATTATTTGATAAATCCCTTAAGTACCATTCCGGTGTTTGCCTCCATTTCGGTGTTTGCCTCCATTTCGATGATTTTATCCACCGCTAAATAATACATTTCTTTGTAAGGATTGAGATAAATTACGGATGTTCTAAAGAGATCATCAGATCAAAGCGCAACATACATACATACATACATACATACATACATACATACATACATACATACATACTTCTTGTCAAATTATGTTTGCTTTAATGGCAGCTGAAACATACTGTTTCACTGAAAACATATTGTTTCACTGAAAATATACTGTTACACTGCAAACGTACTATTACACTGCAAACATACTGTTACACTGCAAATTATTCAGGTGTTATTACATTATATTAGAAGATATATATGACATTGATAAAATAAAAAGAACAAAAAATAAATATATAAATCCAAATATTTTCAAGAAATAAAAATTTCAGTTGAAATACATGTCCCCATTTGAAAATTAAGGACACAAAAAAATGAAAATTACAGTTGAAATACACGTCCTCATTTTAAAATTAAGGATACAAAATAAAAATTTCAGTTAAAATACGTGTGTTTATATCATGTGAAATTTATTCGTGTCCAGTTTGATAATATTGACCCTCTACTGATATGTACAAAATTAGGAAAGCTTTTGACAGGTGTTTTATTTCAAAACCAACTGTCCATCAACGCCGTTCTTCGGATAACATGCAGTTTCAGTTTAATGTAAAGTATATAATATTCTGAAATATTGTATGTTAACTGATTTAAATGCAAGAGATTGAAATGTTGTATTTTAAATGATTTAAATTCAAGAAATTGAAATATTGTGCGTTAAATGATTTTAATTCAAAATATTGAAATATTGGATGCTTAATAATTTAAATTCAAGAGATTGACTTATTGTATTAACTGACTTAAATTCAAAGGATTGAGATGTTGTATGTTAAATGATTTAAATTCAAGATATTGAGATGTTGTATGTTAAATGATTTAAATTCAAGATATTGAAATGTTGTATGTTAACTGATTTAAAGTTTTTCAAGATATTGAAATGTATTTATTTCAAGACTTGTTTATTCAAGATTTAAGATTAGTAGACACCTGTCTTTTTTGATGCAGGCTACATAAGTATGTACTTAGCAGTGAGTACATTATTAATTGTACGCATTGAAAGGTGCGTATGTGTGTGCGTGTGTGCGTATGTGTGTGCGTGTGTGTATGTGTGTGCGTGTGTGATCATTCTATGTATGTGTTTGAGTTTGCGTGTATGTGCATCTGATAATTATGTGTAGACCATATTATAAATCATCACTCTGGTAGAACCTGCAATAAAAAAGATAGAATAAAATTATCATAATCGATAAAATTATGATGACTCTAAACTGATATAAAAATAATCTTTGAGTATGATTGTTGTATAAAACAACAAAACAACACACACACGCACAAAAAAAAAAAACAACCAAAGAAACAAAACAACAACAACATTGGTTAAATAATACCTTTTGGCATATCGTAATGTTAGGACTTAAAAATAAATAATAATTTATCCAGCAAGAAGGGCAATATTATAACAGTCGTTTTCATTAAATATATTGTAGTGGAAAAAACCGGGTAACACGGAGATGTCTCTCCATTGCTTGCAGCCATAATGTATTGGAATGCATTTTCATTAATGTTATTTAAAATTCTTTTCAAGTATCATGGGTTCTGAGTACATGTGAGATGTGATTTTATAATACATTCAATTGTCTATGCTATGATGTATAAGAAACAAATAATAAAAAAATAAGGCAAAAAGATACAACAAAGGTTAATAAATGTTCAGAACAAACTCTCGCATTGCAACAAAATGTTATGACTTCACCAAGGCCGTACTACAACAGATGACTATATACGAACAAGATTCTAGGTTTGAAATGAAAGCTTGTAAATATGAAAACATTAAACAGAACACGTGAACATAATAAAATGCCTAAGCTTTAGTTATTGTAAGGGACCGCTCCGGTGACCTAGCGGTAAGAGCGTCCGCCTCGGATGCGGGAGGTCGCGCGTTCGAACCCCGACCGAGTCATGCCAGAGGCTTATAAAAATGGTACTAACAGCTGCCTCGCTAGGCGCTCAGCATTAAGATGGTAGTGTTAGGACTGGTCGGCCTGGTGTCAGGATAATGTGACTGCGGCATGATGCCCCAGTGTTAGACATCACTATAAACTGCCACACTAATTGCTAATTGAAACTTGCAGATGGTCAAATGTATCAAGAAAAGAACGTGTTTGCACAATATGCAACGAAACTGACCTAGATGATGCATGTCATTAGATATTTTTAATGCCCTTTTTACAAAACTGAAAGAAAACTCCTAAACAATAAATGTCATAGAAGGTGAAATATATCGCATTTGAACTATTTCTCTTTCATTCAAAAGTTGTTAGAATTTCAAAGCTGTGTAAATTTAAGACTTAAGTTGAAATTCAATTAACAGTGAAATGCTTATTTTTGTGTAAGCTGAATCCCACATTTATGATTAATAATTCATGGAATGAAAACTTTTATTATAAACTAAGTCTTTGCAAACAAAATTTATACAATCTCATATGTTTGAGATTTTTTTGTCTGGGCTTACTTGAACAGTTAAATGTAAAACAAGAGTACCCTGAATAACATGCAAACTGTAATAAAAGGCGGTATGATCCACGTGCTGACAAAAATAGAAACCATTCCGAAGTGTTTGAATTACAGTCCCAATACGACATCAACGGTAATTGCTCTCAAAATACAGAGCTTGATACAAAGAATCGGAATCAATCCCAAACATTTCGAGGCAATAGAAATCTGAAATATCCAAAGTGTTTCGAAGATGTTTAACGGGCAATATTTGACAGAAATTTGTGGCGATTCTTTTCAAAACGTGGACAACCACTTATCGGAAAGTTCAACTTTTTCAGTGGCACAGGATCGAGAGATGCATCAAACTGGTTATACCAGCAACTTGGTCGCCCTTTGAACTATCTGATGTTAGCGTGTCTTCGCTGAGGGTATGACCTAAGTAGGTTAATTTTCTAAACCCTATATGGCACTTAGATGGTCGTGCGGTCAGTCCCGTTTGTCGAAGTCGCTCTAAAACGTTTCTCAGTAAGATGATATAATCGTCCCAAGTCGCTGTCGCTAAAAGTTAATCGTCCATGAAGTTTGAGACTCCAGTCCCCCTTAATGGTTCCAGTAATTTTCGCATCATGCGGGTGAAGACACGGTCTGCACCCCGAATGACATGACCACCCACTGGTAGGTCCCATCTGGAGTTGCGAAGGCAAGTTTTGCTCTGTCTTCTTTCCGAACTGGAATTTGCCAGTACCCCTTAGACAAATCGATCTTCGAAAATTATTTCGCTTTGGTCGCCCCGGCAAATATGGACTCAGGATCAGGTAACAGTTCTACCTGGAATTCCGTGATCCTGTTTAATTTCCTGTAATCGACGCAAAATCTGTGTGTACCGTCTTTCTTCTGCACCAACACAACAGGAGAGCTATACGCCGACTCAGCTGGTTCTATAACTCCCAAGTCTATCATAGCTTGAATTTCGTTTCGGACAGTTTCCAGTTTCGCATAGGGTAACGGGTATGGTTTCACCTTCACCGGCTTCTCATCCAGTAGCTTTAGTGTGAACTCCTCCAACTCCGTCTTGCCGGGTCGTTCTGTCAAGATGCTAGCGTAGTCTTGGAGTAACGACTCCACTTCCTTACGTTGCTCTGACGTTAACGTTCAGTCAAGGACAACGTCGACGTAAGTTTCTTCTGTCGTCAAAGGACAACTAGGAAGTACTTCCGCCTCTCCTCCGCTATCGTCGGGTTCTTCAGTTACAACTGTAGCAACCACGAACTCTGGGTGTCTCTCTTTCACGGTAACGTTTTAGGAGATTTACGTGGTACAGCTTCTCCTTGTCTCCTACCCGGATACGGTAGTTCTGCCCACCCTTTTTCTCCGTTACCACGAATGGTCCCCTCCATGAGACTTGAAGTTTGTTGTGCTCCAGCGGCAGCAACAACAACACCTTGTCACCCACCTCGAAGTGACGTTCCTTCGTCATTTTATTGTAAAATTTGGCTTCATGTCCCCTTGCGTCGCTGATATTCTCTTGAGCCAATTTAGAAACCTCTTCTAGCTTGTTGCGTAGATCGACAACATATTGGTAGGTTCTTCACACTTCCTCGGATGCTTGCTCATCCGTCCATATCTGTTTTATTATAGCCATGGGTCCCGTAACTGTCCTCCCATAGACTAACTCAAAAGGTGAAAAACTCAGACTAGCCTGTGGCACTTCTCGATACGCAAAAAGTATCGCAGGAAGGTATCGATCCCAATCCCTGGATCGAACTTCACAGAGCTTCTTCACAGCCTGTTTCAAAGTCCCATTGAAACGCTCCACCAATCCATTGCACTGCGGGTGATACGGGGTAGTTGTCAGGTGTCAATGGATAGTAACGTATTTACCTCTTCCATCACATGGCTCACAAAATGCATCCCCTGGTCAGTCAGTATCTCATCCGGGACACCAACTCTCGACCAAACTCCTAACAAGGCCTCAGCCACTGTGACTGAGTCAATGGTTTTCAAGGCCACGGCCTCCGGGTACCGGGTGGCGTAATCTACTATCGTTAATATATAATGATTACCGCTTTCTGCCGCCGGCTTTATCGGACCTACTAGGTCCATCGCCACCCTCGAGAAAGGTTCGTCAATCAGTGGAGTGGTTCCTAGTGGCACTGGGCGATGGGAGGTCATAGGTGCCACCCGCTGACACTTGTCACGCGACAAACAGAACCTCCTAACATCCCCTTATACACCTGGCCAGTAGAATTCCCTCACTAACCTCTCCCTGGTCTTCGCCACGCCCATGTGGCTTCCAAGTAGACCCTCATGTGCCAGCCTAAGCACTTCTGCTCGCTTCGCTATAGGCACAACAACTTGTTTAAACGTATCGGTCCCTTTCCTAGCGTACCGATACAAAATACCGCGTTTCGTCGCGAACTTACCTCGCTATCTGGCAATTTCCGTATGGACCCATCCTTTGCGTACCTGTGTACATTGTTGATAGACAAATCTTCCTCTTGAAGTTTCCTCAACTCGCCAGGTAGCAAATTGTCCATGGGCGAAGTCGTGGGCCTTAGCGGCTTCGACCTTGACCTTCGCTTCATAGCCCTCGTCTCAACGGACCCCACGTGTACAGGTGTACACGTCATAGGGTTAGGCTGTTGCAATACATACCTACACCCTAATATCACGTCATGATACAGTCCCGACAAACACGCTGCTTGAATTCGCCCCTTTACATACGGCGAATCAAAGTCTATGTTAACAATCGGGAGCGAATCTTTCGTCCGGTTAGCAAACTGGACTTCAACCGTCTCGCCGGTTGCCCGCTCACCATTTACCGTAGCTACCGCTGTGTTGGTCAACTCCACTGAATCCTGTTCCTTAACAGTATTCGTAGTTACCGAATTAATCGTTGGCGGACGATACTTCCTACAATCCTTAACGACATGGCCTGTTGCAGCCGTACCACACCGGCTCACCTGTCCTCCCTGTAGTATCCTTCTCTGCCCCCTGAGTCTTCTCCGTCCCACGGAAATGTTCTCGGCTGGGATTTCCGACCCCTGGCCTCCCACCATTCTGACCATTCCGGCCATTACGTCTTTGGGGTGCCACCTCAGTGGTCTTCCTATGCTCACTGATGCCAGGTCAGTCCCTGCCACCCCAGGTGGTCGGACGCGAGTGCGCGCTCTCATAGCGCTCGGCCATCACGCTTATATAATCCAAAGTTGAGAATTCACGCTCCGCTAAGAACACTATTAAGTCTTTCCGGTAGGTACTTAAGACGTGCCCCTTCAAAATTTCCTTGCGTATGCCTTCATACGTTTGCTCGGTACCAGCCATTTTCATCCATTTATCAAAAATCACACGTACGCGGTTATGGAATTGCGCATGCGTTTCTGTAGCTCTTTTCGACGATTCTCTAAAGAGTTTCCGAAAAGTTTCCGCCGACAGCTCATAGTGCCGTAGTAGCTCTTTCTTCAAAGCGTCGTAGTCGTCTACCTCGTTCGGCGCCATATTATGGTAGACGTCTTTCGCGGCCCCCTGTAAGAATGCCGAAACATTGATAGCCCACTGGTCTTTGGGTAGCTGATGAACCAATGCCAACTTTTCGAACTGAGTCAAAAAGTTGTCAATGATTTCGTCCTTGTCGTTGAACATGGGCATGGTGATATGTATTGGTCGTCTGTCTTCAGATCGCCCACTCGTGTGTCCTGAAGGTTCGTTCAGGTCTTCACCCCTTCTGGACTCTGCTTCAATCCTCAGCTTCTCCATGGCTAATATATGTTCGCGTTCTCTAGCTTTTTCTTCGGCCTATCTGTCTTTCTCTCGTTCAGTTGCTTGTGCTTGTCTGTCTTTCTCTCGTTCCTCGGCTAGTTGTTGCTTATGTTCTCTAACACTTCGCTCAACAAATTCAGCTAACTGGGCCCCTTCGTAACCAAGTTCATCCTTACCGATCGATTTGAATTCCCTAATTACCTGTCTGTCTGTCGCCATCCTCGTCTACTTGTACTGTGACACAAGAATTAAGTTCTTTACCTACACTCGAGGTTTACTGCCCCGCTACGAGATAGCCCGACACGTGTTTATCTTACCTCTAGTATGGCCCTATTCAATTGAACCAGACTATCCTTGCACCAACAATCAATAAATGGCAGTACACAGCTAGGATGCCTCCCCAAATTAGCGTAACGTTCCCCACCACTGAACAAGGCGTAATTTATTACCGCGGGGTTGGCCTAAATATCTCTTCTCCCAAGAGAATACAAAGGTAATTTGTGCTTTCACTACACAAATTTCGAATACGACCCTAAGATCAAGGAAAATTGCATCAATCTCTTACAATATTTTCATCACAACATAAAAAAAAAATGGCACAAAAACTGCATGCAAAGAATATAAGCAGGCAATGATTCGATTCACTCTGATCGCTATTTCTTAAAAAGTACTATTGCAATTATCACTTTCTGTTCTATATTTGCTCAGACTTTTTACTCGAGTAAAATGTTCAGATCCCTAGACGAGCGCCCACTTTGTTGCAAACTCCCCCAGCTTTTTTGGGGTGGGTTGTATGGTTTTGGTTATCGTTATCTAGAGGGTGATCGCCGACGGTGTAATTTGCCCGGAACGAGTAAATATCAATATAAAGTGTGAAACTTATAGATGGAATAGATAAAGATCTGAGCAGATATATAAAACAGAATGACACGAGCCCCCGTACATGTACAAACCATAAAATTTAATCAACAATTCATAAACAATAAAATTCATAAACAATTGTGATAATGCATTACATTTGAAAGGTACACTTTTTGATTTAAGTTATTCAACGAATTTCAAATACAAATATGCTTATACAAATAGCCGGTCTGTTAAGCGATAGAATTACTTCATCATCGAACCGAGTGAATGATCGAAATCATTGCCTTGTACAGATTCATAACCTGATGGTTCTGGTTCAATCCAAATTCGCTGCGACTGTTCTTTTGACTTCCTTCAGCCTGTAAGTCTGGGTCCTTTCCATTTTTCCCTTTTCCAAAATTCTCAGGTGTTTTACTGCCTTCGGCCCTCCAACTTTGTGTGGTCACTTTGGCTTTGGAAGTACGTGATACGTCATGTGGTGCTATCTCACCTTGTGTCTTCAAGCTTTTACCGCTAGAACTGAGTTCGTAGATTTCCAGACATCCGATCCCTTGGATCCTAATTACGAGTGAATTTCTTCTAAATTCGACCCAGAGTCCTCTATCTTTGTTTTCTCTTGCAGAAAATGGTGTCGACTGATTAAAAGTGTTGCAATAGGCACATTTAAACCGAGAGTTTTCATGTGGAATCACCCCACCCCCCTTATTCAGCGTAACCAATCCGAATTATAGTTAAGGCGCTAAAAAATGTAGTCCGCCTGACAACCTCAGATTACCAAATACTGATCGCTGAAAAATTTCAAATCTGACAATTCCGATACAGATCGGAAGTTAACCCCTATCCTTCTCAGTTAAATAAACGAATGCTTCATTAAGAACCACTGATCACATGACAGTGACATTACCAATCAGTGTGTTACGGCGATTTAAACACACGCCAGTCCCCATAAATCTAATTAATCGTTCACCTGTCTAACTTAATATTTTCTTCATAGATCGACAGAAATTTGCACCCTTACACTTCATTTACTTTTATCATTTTCATATCCTATATACAAAAATTTGATTAAAAAAGCCTACAGAACTTAAGGATTCTACAGCTCACTCTCGTATAGCTTTCATGGATAAGCTAGTTTTGAATAAAAGATGCAAGCCCAAATGATTTTACCCACAGAAAAAAAGAAGTATTTTATCAATGTAAGTTTATGACTCGAGGAATCCTGTGAGTATATATATATATATATATATATATATATATATATATATATATATATATATATATATAAAGACTTTTTGAAGAAAGATGGTATGTATATATGCATTATTTTTATTTATTGGCGAAATAATGAACGTCCTACAAATTAAATGTTATAACATGTAGCATCACCATATAACAGTATTACAAAAAATACAATTACATAATTAACTGACTTCCAGCTTTGTGTTTTTTACAAAATGTTTGTACAATCTTTGTTTATTTCTTTCTCATGTCATCCTCCGATATCCATGCCTGACCAAATGTATTTTTTCTATACAGAGAAGATTTTTGTATCTCATAATGTTATATTGTTGCTGAATTTTTCTTGTATACATGTCAAGTAGATATTTAGCCATTTCATTGTATACTTTGATTCACATTATGCAAAACTATTTACCAGAATTTAGACTTAGAAAAAGAAATAATAATGACGTCCCCACTTTAACATCATATTTCGAAATCTCCTTCTATGTCCACTAGTTGCATATAACAAAGTGTATTGTCAATTTCTTAATATAAGCTATAGTACATATCGAATAACCAAGGAACACATTTTTAGCTACGATGGTACATATGTCGATTTACATAGGTTTCCATTTTCTATTAAAGTTGAATATTTCTTTAGTTCTTTCTAGGTAATTTACATAGTTATACGTTTCCCTGATTTTATTATGAGATAGAAACAGCCCTATGCAAATTATGCGATTCTCTGGACTGTGTTACATTATGAAATAAATTATTGTTTGCTCCGTCAATCCGTAAGGCGGGATAACTCTTGTCACGGCAATTCGCGCATTTCTTTTAGTGGTTCCATCCCCTTGCATATCCACTTACATGTAGTTAACAAAGTCTCGTGACAAATAAAAACAAAATAACTGACGAACTATTACCATTTTCCATCAGACCGGAGTGCTCAGACTAGGCCAGAATTTTCTGGAGACGTCACTCTCTACTCCAAGAACCAAGAGGGAGAAATTTAAAATCGCTCGTGTCCTGGTTCTTGTTTGCAAATAAGTTCATATTTTCTCTTGCATGTTACCATTGTTTATATGAGGGACTTACACAGACATCGGGAAGCAAGAAAGTAACGTACTTAATTCGTAATAATGAATGTGCAATGCGTTATGCTTGATTGTGTCGCTCAGATTATTGTGCAAAATTTAAATAAATCTGAGTAATTATGGTTATGACGGAAAGAAGGATGATGCGGCGAAAAGTAGATAGGTATAATGCAGCAACTGGATGAAACCAGTAAATTCAAGTAATTGGAAAATGCTATATTTTATAACATGTATGATTTCATTTTAGAGACATTTCTTCATTTCAATTAAATCGTTCTAAGTTTGTCTTTGCGGCACAAAGAAAAATTCACAATGAGAAACAAAGCTTGCATGGTGTTATACTTCTTGTAGTGCCAAATTATTACAGTGAGTCAAAGACATTGACTATCCGCTGTGTTTGTAATGGACATAAACCTTTTTCCACATCTAATAACATTTTAATCAGTGAACCAACTTGCTCATAGATTTATGAATGATGGCATTGGAAAGCCAAACTGAAATTTATACTATAATCTTTCATCTCAAGTAGCTTCATTCATTACTTATCGTGTTACCGCTTCGGTGGCCTAGTGGTTAGAGCGCCCGCATCGGATGTAGGAGGTCGCGGGTTCAAAACCCAGCTAAGTCATACCAAAGACTTATAAAGCTGGTACTAACAGCTGCCTCGCTAGGCGCTAAGCATTAAGAGGCTAGTGTTAGGACTGGTCGGCCTGGTGTCAGGATAATGTGACTCGGTGGGACATGATGCTGTATGTATGCAGCATGATTCCCCAGTGCTAGACATCACAATAAACTGCCACACTACAGACATCGTTGCGATATGACTGAAAAATTGTTAAAGCTACGTTAAAATCCAAATCACACACACACACACTTATCGTGGTTCCTTAATGCCTAACCAGCCTGTTAACGGTATCTTGACAGTGTAAAGTAAAGGTAATTACATTACCATTATTTATAAACAGAGTAATTACATTCCCATCATAATTAAAATTACAAGAAGCTGTAATTACCCGATTGAAATATCTAGGTAGATGATGCAACGACAGCACAATTCAATGACCAATGGCAAATTTCCTTTTCAAATGCTGACATTCATATTTTATTTGTTCACAATGGTCAAGTTGTTTATTTTATCCTAAGCACCTTACAAATCCCAGTCTAATTAGCTAGTCCTATTGTACAGCAATTATCTCGGCAAATGGAACCACTTGTTATTGCTGTTGGTGAAACATGCTGCGGAATTGTCACGTGTCATCCTACTGCGGGCACGTGCATAATTTACTCCCTTGATAACGTAAAGACCATTTTTTTTAATCATTGATTGGCCAGGGTTAAAAAATCCTGTAGTGGAATAAATCATTATCGATTGTCCACCTTGCATAGTTCTTGTAGTGAGAGAAATCATTATTGATTGTCCAGATTGCGTAGCCACTGTAGTGGGAGAAATCATTGTTTATTATCCATATTTCATAGCCCATGTATTGGGAGAAATCAAATATTGATTGTCCGTGTTACATTGCTCCTGTAGAGGGAGAAATCATTGTTGATTGTCCATATTACACAGCCTCTGTAGTGGGAGAAATCATCATTGATTGTCCATACATAGTCCATGTAGCCCCTGTAGTGGTAGAAATTATTGTTGATTGTCCATATTACATTGCCCCTGTAGCAGGAGAAATCATTATGATTGTCCATATTACATAGCCTCTGTAGTGAGAGAAGTCATTATTGATTGTAAATATTACATAGCCCCTGTAGTGGTAGAAATCATTATTGATTGTCCATGTTACATAGTCCATGTAGGCCCTTTAATGGTAGAAATCATTATCGATTGTCCAGATTGCATTGCCCCCTGTAGTGGGAGAAATCATTATTGATTGTCCATATTACAGAGCCCCCCCCCCCCCATGTAGTGGGAGAAATCATTATTTATTGCCCATGTTACATAGGCCCTGTAGTGGTGGAAATCTTACATCAGTTGCTGAACGACAGTAGTTCAGCGTCAACAGGGCATCTGACCCGTAGTAATTATCCGGATGATTTATTACACAGTTCTATTTTGTTTAGCTTATAAACACAGCATATATTTAATGCATAGTTTATGAGATATAGATGTGTCTGATGAATGATGCCTTTAGATTTTTTTCTCGCATGCCATTATTATATCTTTTGCGCGACTGTGGCAATAGAGGATTTTGAATTTGAATTTGGGTTTTGTTGTTTCATGTGTCAAGCGATAAAAGAGTGAATTCACCTTCGCCCAGGCACTACATAACGGTGAATGCGAGTGGTTCAAGAGCAAAGTTTTACTTCACTTCGCCAGGCCTTGTGACCCTTATACACTGTTACCTTAAAGTAAAGGTAAATTCCGTTAGATTTTTCTGTATTTGTACTTATTTTCTATCAAAATTAGGTCACGATCGATTCTTATGTAACTCGGCTCTTGCTTACAACTTGTCATCGCGCGTTGATTATTTGGATACATCGTGTTTGTAGGAAGAGGATTTTGATACGCTGATGAGACTATCGTACTCTGATTCCATTGTCTTTCAATCTGCAACAGAAAAAAATCCCACTGCTCGCAAGTTAACCTGTACTCGTGTGTTACACCCAACATCGCTGTTTCCACCTGAACTGACCATTCAGTCAATAAACTTGCAGCTCCGTTCAGTCTTATTGTACAATATCGTATATACAGCGGACAACTGAGCGTTATTGAATGGAGCGCTGTCGTTCATTTCGGACAATGTCACGGACTTTAACAATAGTGCTAAATTACAGAATGTATGTGGGAGTAAATCGTACCGGTAAAATCCGATTTTGATTTGTACACATTGCTCCACAAATGAATGAACAATTAAAAGTTTTTCCGTATTGGACCGCTACACAATATAGTTAAGCCATATTATTTCCACTGGTTCATAACTCCTAAAATTGATGATCAATTACACAGATATAGATATATATATATATATATATATATATATATATATATATATATATATATATATATATATATATATAATAACGTCCCTGGACATTGGATTTGCTTTAAAAAGGCCATAAAGGCCAAATTTCAGTGACACTAATGGGAACATCATTAGAAATGATACATTTCAGTGCTAATAATGGGGGGGGGGGGAAGCCACATTAGCGGTAAGCTGTGTTTCATGTATATCAGTCTCAGATATGACAAATGTAACATAAGGGAACTTTTTTGAGCTTTGATGTCATTCTGACAAATTTTGTCAGATTGAAATATATAACTTTTAACTAGTATAACATTAGATTATAAATTCCTTTTGTTTGTTTGTTTGTGTATGCGAGAGAGAGAGAGAGAGAGAGAGAGAGAGAGAGAGAGAGAGAGAGAGAGAGAGATGTTAATGGAATTATTACGCCGGACCCTTACAATTGTTCTAAGAAAAATGCATTCCTAAAACTGATTCAGTGCTAGGTATAAAAGGATAATCCGGGAAGGTGTTTCAATTTGTCTGTCGGATATTTTCGGATATTCGCAAATGGCCTAGGTTTATTAGAAAATAATGTAAATTTTACCTTTAGCTTTCACCATCGATTTTCATATGAATTTCCTTGAATATCTGAATACATTATTTCGAAAGCAACAAAATGAAGTTATTGGAATCCAGGACATTTTATATTTCTTTCTGAAAAGAAAATCGATTAGAGCCATCGACATCACAAAATCAAACGATTTCAGACTTCAGCTGCTACTGAAACTGCGTGTGAAATTAAGGAAGAAGTATCAACGTTTACTTAACTAATGCTGTTTTGCAAGGATGTATCTCAGTACATTATTTTGAAAGTTATACTTGTTAGTATATTTACTATAGGGTCAAATTCCATTCAGAAGCATGTAATGTTTATTATTCACTTCTCATTCAAGACATTTTCCATTTTCCATTTCCATTTCCATTTTCCATTTCCTTTTTTTATTTCCATTTCCGTTTCAATTTCCATTCTGCAAGCGATTAAAACTGAATCAGGTATTATATTTCAACCGGTGCTTTGCAGCAGCAAACATTTACTAAACTTTGATGTACCTGGAACACGAAGAATTGGCGACGAAATGAAAATTGCATCGTTTTGGAAACAGCAATGCGTTTTGTATTGCTATAATGTCAACTTCATCTCATAAATTCATATAACTTTTAATACGTAAAGTACAGATGCTTTTTGACAATACGTTTCTATGGTAAGTGCTTTTTATACATCATTCTGAGTATTTAATGAAAATTATATATATATATATATATATATATATATATATATATATATATATATATATATATATATATTGATCGAACTATTTCAGTGTGTTTAATGAAGGTGGAAAGCAGAAGTTAGAATGTGTCCTTTCATTGATCGTTGTTTGTTTCTATTTTCAGTCATAAACTGACCAGTGCATTTAAACGTTCTGTAAAACTATGACAGTTTCTTGCCTGCGTTTGGATGTCATGGTAAGTCAGTCAGTCAGTTGTTGTTTGTGCCATCGCGACTTTGACTTGAGTGGCAAACTCATTTTGTTTAAAATCAGCTGTCTATCGTCATTTCTTGGCTTCCTATTTCACTGATCTTTCGGGTATAAATAAATTTTCCTCAAAATTAATTTGACAGCTAGATTGACAACAAAGTTAAATGCGTCAGGCGTGAAATTTACATCCCAGGCTTCGTGCGGCATTAATTGATCACTGCAGTCCTTGACTTTTCATCTAAAATAAAAATCAAAGGAAAGAAGGCATATAAATTGTTTGTGTTCACACGCTCTTCGACGGATGCTTTCCGATTTAGTAACACAAGGTTATGCAAAGACAATTGTAAATTTCTTCTGACGCAAGAGTGCTCTCGAAAGGAACAAGCTATGAAAATAATGAAACCTTACTCTACAAGTTTTCAAAGCACAGTTTATCTTAAAGTGTCTGAATAATTTTAGGGTGTGGAGAAAATGATTCTCAAGTGCATGTTTCTGCTGCATTCGGACACATTACGGAGGCAACGAAGGGCTCTTCCAATTTTTAAATCTTTGAGAATTGTTTTGAATAAATGCAATAATTGCAACATCTGGATCATTGTCGACCCATAACGGGTGTGAAATTGTTTGTTCCTCCCACGAAAACTGTTTTCTTTGTCGAAGAAAAGCACTATGTTGAAATTCAACGACAATAATAGTGAAATAATTACACTGATCCCTTAACCATGAGAGTGGTTTTGAAAACATCTGGAAATGTAATAACACAAAAGGCATATTCACGATCAAGATATAAAATATTCCAAGATATTTAAATCAAATCTAGTTTTTTCAAATGCAAAAAAAAATGTAGTGACTAAAGACTGTAGAAGTATATTTGCAGACTGGTGTTTGTACAGAAAATAGAGGTGCTGAAGATTTTTTCGAATATCCATTGTAGGCATAATGTTTTTAAAATTTTCTTTTTAAATCAGGAATTATCTAGATAATGCATTTTTATCACCATTTGCTTCTTGTAACTTTAGAGTTCAAAACAAGTCTTACGTATTCGCCATTTCACAAAACTGAGTCGCTTTTCCCTCGATGAGACACGACCAAAGGGTGTTTTCATAAATGAATGTATTTGCTTAATTATTTACATTTATAAAATGACACAGTACCATAAATAAAACGTTTCCTAAATATCCATATTAAACAAGCACAACATTACCTCTTGACCTCACAAAAAATGGTAAAATAAAATATCGCATTAAGACGTATTAGGCAAATGCGTAATATTCGAGGCATCCGAATGTACTTGTAATTAATCATATCCAAAAGACTATTTGGCCGTTAGGCGAATTTCTTTAATAAAATATGGAATAGCGTGATATATATATATATATATATATATATATATATATATATATATATATATATATATATATATATATATATATATATATATATATATATAAAAAGAAAGAAAGTTATAATCTCCCTCCACTCTACCGGTTGAGTATTTTAGTAAGTAAATATAATCTTCGGACGAATTTGAATTAATTTTGATTGCAATAAAACATTTACTGAAAATACCACAGCCATGCTAAACGTCATTTCTCATACAAAATTTCCTACTCTAGGGCCTTCAATAAAGCATGGGAATAGAAAATCGAGTTACCAAAACTCAACTCCACTGATAGCATTATCGTACAAGAAAAGTGCAGTAAGATGAGTTTTTCAGGCTTTTATTTTACGAAAGGATACTTAAGTTTAAATTAATTTGAGACGCCCGAGTTATTTTGTTAAAGTTACAGGTGTGATATTAGTTCTGAATTTCATGAAAATTTGTTTGTAGAGAAATATTATATGTTAAGCAAGGTACATTAATATACTTTCTGATTTGTATGGAATTTATATTTTGGAAGGATTTCAAATCACGCAAACCTTCCAAAAATTAGATAATGTTTCATTTCTATTATGCACGTGTTAGAATGTAAGTGGATTCGTGATTTCGGCAGACGTATCACGTCCAGGTGCAATATACAAACGCACTTTTAACCAATTACTCATTTTTACTTGTACAACTGTCCTGCAATAATATAAAATATCTGCCAGGGGAACATTCAGGTCTCTCACGATTATATTATCATGGGACCTAGAACCATGTTCAGATAGAACCAAACTGATTACGCCATTGGATGGTGTCTGAAACGATCGTTCTTGTTTTCGCCGAAGAACTGTTACACAGACACGTGCGTCCTTGTTGAATAAAAGTTGACTCCTGGAAATTTTGTAAGAGGTTGACGGGTTTTTCTTCCTGGAAAGATTGTTAAAATTTGTGCTTTTACCTTTGTTGCTACCTTGTTTCAGCTCAGTACAAAATCTATATAGCCAGGATTGTGCTGGTTTGCCGTTAAATCTTATGCATACATACAAAAATACGTGATCTCTTCAAACGTATTTGGGTCATGGTTCTCAGCCAAATTCCGGTCAGGTTCAATACTTTAATCTTCATCTTGATTTTTGTTGTTGTAAAGTGCTGCATCCTAATGGAAATTTGTGTACTGTTTCATTATGTACAACTGTGCATATATGTAAGTATCATTTAATAAGCATTTTCAAAGAATTCATTGAAAGTTCTTATATAACTGATAAGAGTGAATTTTCTGATAGTAAAATCTTTATGTAAAGTGAGATATAAAATTGTAACGCATAGTGAGATTTACAAAAGTGTGCAACAGTCTCTCGGTTTCAGCTGTCTTTGCTGGCATTTCTTTCATAGGTTGATAATGAGGAACTAAATTAACACATGATAGGCAGAAACTCTTGTTTGTACGTTGCATAATTGTATTTGCTTGGACGTGTTCGATGCTGGCATAACGATTACGTGTTCAAAACCATATTATCTCTGTCACAAAACAGCACTAAGATCTTCTTTGCTGGCATACACATTGATTAAGAAGGCTGGGATAAATCTGCAAAAGCCATGATCCGGGGATAACTAGTTTTAGATATATCGCTTTGAATGCTTGTTTGTGCTGAATCTAACCATGGAATGGTGTCTTCTTGTGTTGGCTGTTCTTGTTGAGTGACCTACGGTGAGATCATATAGGATTTACGGTACTTGTACAGTTCCCACAGTAAACCTATGTAAACACAATGATTCAATAACTTAAAATTTCTGAGTGCTCATGATCAAACTTACATTTATCAGTATAGACATATCCTTGAGAAAACAATATGAGCTGCTGAATTTTCTGGATCTACATGTGTTTGAAACACGTACTTTCAATACCGCATCAAAGAATCAGGCGCGGATTTCAGCAATGAATCTTTCAAACTCAAGTCTGTAAAGGGACTGAAATTCTATTAATTAAACAATGTCTCTGTTTTTTGTTTTTTTTAAAGTTACGGCTAGGATAAACTATCAAAAGATTCTTTTTTATACTAAAATCTTACTTTCATTGTCAACCAATCCTAACTGGGCCAAACCCATTCATAATATGTTTTATCTTCACCCATTTTTAGTACTGGTTCTCATTCTTCAATATCATTAATACCGTGAGTCCTTTAGTGGCCTGACGATCTTCCTTATATTTCACGAAGGGCCTGCTGAATCACATGCATTCGAGGAAAGCTCCGAGATCGTTGACACTAGTTGGAACATGACGATTTTGTACGGCTTATCTTCATTAGAGTTTTAAAAGTTCTAATTTTAAACCACGCATTCTGAGTCGTTCCAGACAAGTAGTATAATCTTCGAACGTTTAAAAAGGCAATCGATGAAACTGAATTCCTGTAAGCAACGATAAATCACTCGGTGAAAAGTAGCAAGTTCGAGTACCATTCTATTGCACTCGTAAAAACCAAACAAGTCCAAGACAGAAGGCGATTTTATACTTTTCTTCCTTAAATTCAGCATGCCGGTATCCTGAACGCAACTCTGATCTTGAGAAATATGGGGATGCTGACAGATGATCAATGGTTTAGTCTTTTCGAGGAAGACTGTATACAATATTAATAGTTCCAGACTTTAGTTTCCGGAAGTTGAAACATAAGCGAAGGCTTCATTCTGTTTTTATCGGACCAGTGCAATGTTTGACGAAAAAGGATAACAGGACTGTTTTATCACACCACCTCTCAGAAATTTTGTTCAATACCGTATGAAGGTGTGGAAGAATGTATCAATATGGTTCTCTAAAAGGGGTCTCGTCATGTTTAACCCAATTATTATGTCCAAGATCAGTTTGTCCCGATGAAAACACAGACGTTCGTGTTTGAAGAAATCCGATGGCTCGCTTCCTTGGGTCTGAAGAAATATTTGGAATGTCCGAATCATTTCCAAGGTCTTCCAAGTTAGCAGAGTCTGTCGTCGCATCTGAAGTGTTGGTTACAAACACTGGGTCAAAAGATCTCACTAAATTAACATAGTGGTGTTCTTTGTCCAGTATTGATAGTCTTTGCAGACATGCTGCAGATACGCGTTGGAACCTGTCTCTTCAACTGAATCTATGAATACAGACATTGGACAAACAGTCAACATTTCGGTTGATCCTGTTTCGTTCTGTTCGGCTCTGTACAAAAGCAATCCCCTCAAAAATCAGTACAACTTCGAAATAATCTCGTTCAGTGCAGTCTTGTCTCCAAGATAGCAGAATACATTTGGCTTCACAGTGTGGGTATTTTGTAACTGTGTGGGGAACAATATCATTACCACAACAATTCCCCCGTATGAAATCGCGAATGTCTTAGCTTAATACGTCGAGGTTAACCTCTTACTTTAGGGTTGGTTCTTTACCAGAATATCTGAGTCTGTAAGCGTGTGTGACTGAATACATGAGCTTTTGTTGTAGTAGTCCATACGTTGTTTGAAGTTTCGGGGTAAACAAGCGTTCATATTCTTCTGTGATTAAACGTTTGTTCTTCTTCGTCTTCATGGAGGTGTTTGATGACGCCCCTAATTTCTTCCTTTATCAGAGTCTTGGGATTTGGATCCACATCAGCTTTATTTTTCAACACTGCCTTGTCAATACCACTAGCCATGGTGATCCAATCAAGCAAATAGATGATGGAACCAATATCTAAAGTCATCGACAATTTGAATATTAAGTAACTATTCTGCCAAATTATTCGATCTCAATCGAGATCACGGCAAAACTAGTGAAAACCCAAAATAGACGGTCCAGTTTCTTCTGTTTTGTTGCTTGATGCGCAGTGCTTCTTTAGCTATCAGTAACGGATTGCTTCGCGAAATTTGCGTAATAGGTTGAGGACTAGAAAACATTGGCACTTCTGACATCGATGACGGTAGACATCATTTTATACTAGGTAAGTGACCTATTGCGGCAATAGTAACCGCCAGTTAAATTGACCGAAAGTACTTCGAGCACAAAACTACACGCACAGGTGTGCGGTCAGATGTAACAATCAGCACACGTAAGGCTTATCTAAAGGCAATCAAGAACTAATGCATTGGGTAAATTATGCTTCCAACGAAGTTTAAATATTCGTCATGGAAAGTCAGACACTGTATAATTCATAGACAGGCAGAATCCATAGTGGAAATTCATTATGCCTACCGCAAGCACGTGATAAACACGTAGGAATATAAACTTCTAACCAGGCAGGTATGTACTCATGTATGAACAATGAAACATAACAAAAAGAGGCAGAAAAGGAAAAGTGAAGGAAACACGAGAGAAAAATAAAATTGTTAAGAATCATTTCAGGTGATGACACAAAATCTACAATCACTATTCTGAATATTTTGTTAAAGCTTTTTTGCTTCGTTGAACCGGTTAGTAAATTTGAAGCAGATCGATAGAGAAAACAAGACACTTAAATGATCACGCATCCTGTATCCTGGACACCTACATAGGTAAATGACAGTGACGTAATAATATCGGAGAAGGAAAATAATTCTTCTATTAGGCAAAGAACATATTGTCAAATCCGAGCGCTCTTAGATAACTCTATGAGTAATATCAAGGCCGACCTGGATAAGCTTTTCGGGTGCCATTCTCTATCATATCGTAAAATTACGAGGTGGCTTCATCGTTTGAATGATGTTAGGAATCCGTGGAAGATGGCCATTGTCTGATATTGGTGAGGTGGCAGAGGGTGTTATGAAGGGGGCAATTGATGAAGATGCTCGATACACAATGGAATATTTTTATTTTGTCACAGGCATTAATTCGTCTGCTGTTTTTAATATGTTGAAGAATCACTTAATGTTGAAATAGGTTTGTACAAGAAGGGTCCAGCATTTATTGACGGCTAATCAAAAACAGACTCGGGTTGAAATCACCAAACAGCTACTCGCCCAATATGAAAGCAATGACTTGAAACGTTGGATAAGATTATCACAGGTGTTGAAACATGGATTTATATTTATAAAATAGACTCAAGAGAAAATAATAAAGTTCGGAAAACGAGCAGAGACCAATAGATCCAGTCATCCGTGTATCTGTGCCTGACTCTGCTATACCCACAGGACATTTTCATGCTTTGGTATTTCCAAATATTGTGGAACACTACAGAAACACAGGTCCGCGAACCGGTACCTGAGGTTTCCATCTACTCTATGACAACGCATCAGTGCATAAATCAGCCACTGTGACCGATTTTTGGAGGAAGCAAAAAATCCATTTTTTTTCTATATCCTCCATTCACCCCTGATTAACCCCATAAATTGTTTGGTCTAATCCCGTTGTCAAAGATACGCTGAACGGAAAGCGTTTTCTCAACCGCCATGAGGCTGGAAGTGTACTTTTCCAGTTTACAAACGACATACTAAAAAGTGAATACAAAATGGCATTTGATAATATCAGAATGAACTCAGCCAGGAAACGTTTGGAGATACGGCATAGTACAATGATATCAAGTGAGATAATTCAGCCAGGTAATGTTTGGACAGACGGCATAATACCATATCAAATGAGACAACTCAGCCAGGTAATGTTTGGACAGACGGTATAATACAATGATATCAAGTGAGATATCTCAGCCAGGTAATGTTTGGACAGACGGTATAATACAATGATATCAACTGAGATAACTCAGCCAGGTAATGTTTGGCCAGACGGTATAATACAATGATGTCAAGTGAAATAACTCAGCCATGCAGGGTTTGTACAGACGGTATAATACAATGACATCAGCTGAGATAACTCAACCAGGTAATGTTTGGACAGATGGTATATTACAATGATATTAACAATGATAACTCAGCCAGGTAACGTTTAGACACACGGCATAAAACAATGATATCAAATAAGATAACTGAACAAATTCAAATATTCGAAATTTCTTTTAATGTGATCAGTGTTCAGAATATTCAGAAGATCATAGATTCATCGATCTGATTTCCTCTTCAGTAAACGATTTCTTGATAAACATTCTTTGAAAATGCGTATCATAATCAAACAATGATCCATAGATTTCCAAGCATATGTGCTCAAACGTTCTTTTCATGGAAGTACTAGCTGACAATTCCATTGTGTAGAAATTATTTTACTTCGGCAAAACTGAATTAAAAGCAATTAGATTTTATTGAATTTTGACACTGATAATAAGATGAAGACAAACTACTCACCGAGATCCACTGAACTAAAATCTTAATAACACAAAACAAAAAAGCGAGTTAGATCAAATTCAAGAACAGTGTACAGTACGTGCTATGTTGAGAAAGTATTGTTTATTAACTGAGTATTGAAAAATATTGGGCCTGACATGATATGAAGCAGAATGTCCGAACTTGCGAGGGCAATCTGCGCCACATGATTGAGTGCTCGTTATTTTTATTTGTATTATTCTATTATATTTTTGTTATATAATTAAAACAACACGTTAATCGTTCTGATGTCTTATAGGAATGAAACAATTTAAACAAAATAATATTTTCAACTTTTATATTTAATTTTTTATACGTAGTTCATTACATGAATAACACTTAAGAAGACGCTACTTTACTGCCATGGAAGCTCGCGTATATGAAGATTCTCATTCAGCAGTGAATTAAACTAAGTTTATTAAATAGGATGGAATATCATCCAGTCAAAGAAACACAATGGAAGACTGAAGATACAGTTACAAAAAGGTGAGCCAGAAATATTCAATTCAAGGCGGTCGTTGTGATTGTCCAAATTCTACGTTACTGCCATGGTTGCGGGTAAATTTGAATTGTTCACTGCTGTGTCAGAATGATTTCCAGTGAATTGTGGCTCGTATGTCTTAGATTACACCTGAAAATAAGGATATAGATTCCATTTGGATTCGTTTGCACCTCTTTAACTTTCCAGTACATGATAAAACAATGATATCCAGAACGGATAAAAATGGACTGATTACGTGCAAGAGGTGTTCACTGATACACTGTATCAAAAGTAGTGGCGTAGCTTGGGGAGGGCGGGGGGGGGACAGTTGTCCCCGGGCGCCATGTGCCAGGGGGGCCAAAATGAGGAAAATACAACTATTCGTTATCTCAGATGCACTCGAAGGGGTCGCCAAGTTTATGCTTTGTCCCCGGGCGCTAAGTACTGGGGGCGCCAAGTTTATGTTTTGTCCCCGGGTGCTAAGTACCCTCGCTACGCCACTGATCAAAAGTCGGCTTAAGCCTCTCCCCTATACTCAGAACATGAACAAGGGATCACTTGCTGTCCATTTTCAAGATCTGTATAAGTTATACAGTATTTATTTTTCCATTCTCCTTGCAATTTAAGTCTTCCGATGTGTTGTTGTCAGATTTTCTTTATTTAACATGGATGGTACATATCTTACATCACTGTTCCAACACAGTCTATTCTGCCACACTGTTGTCAGGTACAAAGGTCTACTGTCACTGTTGGCTTCCGATTTATGACGTGGTCAGCGTTCGACGTTTCTGTCGAAATTTGTATTTAGCCGTAGCCAGGAGTACTTCATAGAATGCACGTACATGTTTACCAAATAAGGGAGCGGTGGATATTTGTTTTACTTAACTATGGTCAATACCGGTAGCAACAATGTCAAACTAAAGGGACCGTTTAGAAAGTACGTGATAATACACATTATGACTTGACAACGGAAACTACTTTGAAGGGCGAATAGCTCCAAAACTATTGGTAAAACGGATGTCATTTCCATGTTATGCATATGGCATAGTTCCAGCATGTTAAGACCTTCTTGTGGTGTCAGGAATCTGCCTAATGGATGGGAATTCTGGGTCATCCTTCACAGGACGCTGGCTGACGTAATCACGCAGTCAAATCAGCTGCATTGCCATATGGTGGACACCTTTTAAAGTGATGGATTCAAGGTTCGAGGTTTGGGGATGGAAATAAACAAAATATACAAATGCCTGGAGGATACAATGTGGACCAGGGTACACAAAACAGGGTGTCAAAGCCCTGTATATTCACCTAAAGAGGAGATTAAATCACAAACGCTGTGTGTGTGTGTGTGTGTGTGTGTG